>JAPQRP010000015.1:4169667-4186717 GCA_037367295.1 Apogon hyalosoma
ATTAAACTCTTATGAGCTATTTTTGTTGGTATCATTATATTTGTCCAAACAAATGTACCTTTAGTTGGACCAGGCATTCAAATGAACAAGAAACTGAAGAAAAAAAGGGGTGGTCTAATATTTTTTTTTTCCGCAGCTGTACACACATACATACCTATATTGTGTAAAGTTTCAGTATGATATTGAAAGTGTTTAACACTGCAGGTGTTGCTGTATAATGAAATTCAAATCAGTTAGAGGTGAAATAAATAAAGGTGAAATGAATATTAATGGATAAACACATACATATATCTACCTGACAGGGGCTTTGGCTAATGAAAGGTCAACATTACAGCTAAAAGTACAGATGACTGTAGATGTATTT
Source organism: Apogon hyalosoma (assembly GCA_037367295.1). Lineage (NCBI taxonomy): Eukaryota > Metazoa > Chordata > Actinopteri > Kurtiformes > Apogonidae > Apogon > Apogon hyalosoma. The sequence continues at coordinate 4,170,032 of JAPQRP010000015.1, forward strand.
TCTAATAATTGCTGGAGCTGCTGGGAAATTAACCCTTTATAGGGCACTCAGGACACTTGAAATACTCTGAAATTCAAAATTTCAGCCTTCTTTTATTATTGGACATCGTCATTTACCTCCTTGTTGGTTGGCATGACAACAGTCTCCCTCCACTTGCCATAAAACATCCAAGCAGCCCTTGCAAAAACGTAAACACATATAATAAAACAACTGTTGTACGATCATAAACTGACCAAAATCATTCATATTCACTATTTACAGCTTCAAAATGTCTATAAAATCTCTCTGAATCACTGTATAGTTTTATTTAAAAAAACAAAAAAAACAAAAAACATACTTCTTGACCTCACCGAGGCACGGGATTGGGGATTGGCCCCGTATTTAATGTTTGCGGAAATTACCAAAAACAGTCACTTGCCCGATAAAGGGTTAAACTATGTGTTTTCGTAAAGTTATTTTATGCTTAAAATTTGAAGTTTTTCACTTGAAGTACCAAAATAAATAAAATTGTTCTGAATTTCATAAAATGTTTTAATGTACACTTGAGTTTTTGTCTATTTGTAGGCACGGGTGTCTTATAGTGGTTAGCACTACTAGCTCACACCTACAAGTTTCTGTGTTCGACTCGTCCGATTACTACTCTGTATTGACTTTTCCTGATCTTTGTGTTCTTTCTCCCATTAAAAGCCGTATCCTCCAGAAATGCTAATGCTAATGCTAATTGCTAATGGTGATGCATGTGTGCATAACGATGGGGAAAATATAGTAACTGAATTTAGCATAGTGAGCTAACCTTTGATAGGATATAGAAGCTTTCTTAATAATAAGTTATGACAAAAAACATTCAATTGACATGAACGATCAGCTGACGGATGGTGTTTTTCCCAGATGTTCCAGTAATGTGTTACAACTGGTAGTGTGGACCGATAAGATATTAGCCTGTTTCGTATGCGTAAAAATAATACAATTTCGCCTCTTCTCACAAAATGATTATGACAAGATGATTTATTTTGATAAAGTATAACTCGGACTCAGTATGTAATCATTGATCTTGGTCAAAGGCATTGACTGATGTGTATAAATAGGAATAAAAATGTGTCTGAAAGCTAAATTATTCCAACTTTATGGGAAACCGTGTATATATACAGATCACTTTTAGATGGAAAACAATATTAGAATGCTCGGCTTCTATTGTGTTTATTACAACCATGTGAAATGTGTATACCACCCTCTGACCACATTTTGGAACAGAGTTTATTACTTGAAACCTGTTTATTTTGGATTTTTTCAGCTATTGAGGACTGGAAGCCTATAAGGACACAGATAAATTCGACTATGAGCAATCAGACAAATATAATATGTTGTTGTGTTTACTGTCTTAAGTTGGGTTTTTTCCATTTTGGAAGGTGAGAAGAAGGACGTAATGATCATTTCTGCACTCTCAACTCTCCACTGCAGCTACTTTCTGTTCTGCTACGAGTATCCAAACCAAACAAAATAGACTTTATGTACATAGAATCAATAACTAATGCGTCAACCTGCAATAACATTATCTCTACTTCTGGAGCAGCTCAGTTTGGAAAAAAGTGAAACTAAAACCAGCAAAAAAAAAAAAAAAAAAAAAAAAAAAAGAAGCTGATTTTGTGGTAAGGTTACAACCATTCTGCAAAGCGTAACAGGTGACTTTTGTAGTTTTAACTTACGTAACGCGGTCATTTACTTTGACAGCCTAGCACTTTTTATGTTTTTAAATATAACACAAACTGAGGTCAGATCTGTACGTTTGCACACATTTCAGTTTGCCAGCTTATTCTCATTCTCAGATAATAAAAATGAACAATTCTGAATTTCTACCAAGACGACTGGAACCTAACAGCACCATTAGTCTTGTTAACTGCCTCTGTATAGCGTTCAAACCACAGGATAGAATCTGAATGGATGCAAATACATTGTAGAACCTTCTTATTTCACCAGATGAACTTTTGCTCGGAGGGGAGAGAAATGTGACGTCGGGGGCCAAGCGAGGGCCACCTTCCATCACGGACCCATCGTTAAAGAAACCCCTCGCTACCAATCAACCGCACACAAATACACACAAGCAGCGAACACTCAGGCAGGATGTCGGCGCTCTTTCTTCCTCGCAGCTTGGGCAAACAACCGACCTGTGTCTTTTTCACAGTCTGCACGACAGCCTCCTGTCCAGGGAGCTGTTACTCCAGCGAGTGACTTTTCTTTCCGGTCGTTTGTGGGAATAATGGCACACAGAGGCCAATACTCCACAGTGACCGGGGCCTGTTATCCTTAGCAACCGCCTGAGCTGCTCAGGACATTAGTCAGAGTTTTGGAAGCTTGTGAAGTGCAGAGCCTCGAGTTCATCTGGGGGGGATTTTTCAGTCTCTGCTTTTAGGAATTAGATGCATATTAAAGTGATTTATTCACTCAATACCACTTGATTTGTAATGAGCTGCATCTCAAGGCCATGATTAAAACAAAATGCGCCCTATTGATCGTTGTTGGAAACGTCTGTTCTTGACTTTATCGCTAAAGATGTTTTTTTATTGCATTCAATAGGTATTCTTATGTATAATGTACACATGAGTAATCAGATAGAGCTTTTCCTTTTATAGCACACATATATTTCACACTTATTTCTTTCAGCACACTTTCTATTTTGGCCCAGTATTGACTGTAATTTACAGGTAGCTAATAAAAGATTTAGACCTATCATTAGCCTTTCAACAACACTTCATGACGGCTGACAAGCAGCATGCCAAGTATCTGATATTATCATTTATTAACACATGTTGTCTCGGAGAGCATGTGCTACTGACAAATCAGCCTTGAAACCGAAACAGACTTGTCTCTCGTGCGGACTTGTATTTTTCTGGAAGGTATTTTTACCGTTAGATATTTACCTCCAAGTGATAAATGACGTGAGTGTAAACAACTCACACGGATGTTCCGAAAATTGACAGAGAAATATTGAGATTGTTGCCGTCAATTCCAGTTCCGAGCTTTGAAAATATTAGAAGTGTAAAGACAGAGTTTTTTTTTTCTAGATATGTATATCAGATGTGTAGTCACTTTAACAAACTAGTTTATATTTTTAATCTCTATTTTTCTATTGTATTGATGCATACTGTCTTGTGCTGCTGTACACACTTGAATCTCCCCCTTGGGGAATCAATAAAGTATACTTATCTTATCTTATCTTATCTTATCTTATCCTTATTTGTTATAATGCAGTGTAAGAGTACATTACATGCAGTTAAACAGGCAAAACTAAGATTTAATTATAGGATTTTGGACACTTATCCTGTGTATCACTGACTAAAACTGTATTTTTTTTATTATTATTTATTTTTAAGTTAGTATTAAGTAGTGAGAGGGGCCTGTAGCTGTTGGGTTGAGTTGGGTCTTTATCCGGTTTGAGTAATAGTGTTATAGCTGCAGTGTTCACGTGGGGTGGAATTTGGGAGGTGTTCTTGATTTCAATTACTGTGCGGATGAAAAGTGGGGATAATAGAAACCAAAACTGCTTAGAAAATTCAGGAGGATAACCATCGGGACCGGGGGATTTGTTATAACAAAACAGTGTTTCTTAAATAGCTTAAGGGTATAATTGCATATTTCTGCAAAAACAACAAAATATACTCTTATATTAAACTGAAAATTGTAAAGTGTTAACTATATTCAAGCCTCCACTTGCAGTTTAAAGTTACTATCCTTCTTTCTGTGCATTATGCAACAAACTCACATTTATAATCTAAAATTCAATTCCATAAATCTATCTGTGCAGCCATGTTGCAAAGTCATCAAACGGCGATTCTGTGCTCCTTGTGCTGCATTTTTATAGAAACAGCTGCCGTGAGGCACATACTGCATGTGCGATTACCATCAGCACATGCAAAAAACACATTCACGCAGTTGGGTAAACGTTTGGATTTTGGAACTCCATTATGAAATTCTTGGTACGATAATAATAACTGTATAACAGGACGCCATTTGGATCTAAAGGGATCTAAATATGCGTGCGTGTCTGAGGAGTACAGTGAGTTTACAAAGAGCTCTGTGCCACGAACTCTATCCATCATACTTATCTACAGCGCTGATAAGCAGACTACAGCACCCTCGGTGACATTTATCATCATCCTGTTTGTAGCATTTATAAATTAAAAATTTTCCACGGTGAGTTCAGTGGCGGAGTAACCTGATACATGTGTTATATAGTTGCTTGTATACAGCACAAGGTAGGCAGTGGCAGCCTGTCCTCCGGAGTAAGCCCTGGAGAGAAGGGTTTACAACTGATTTACAGTCTGTTTGACCCCATTAGGCCCATGAGCACCTTTGTATCCATTGCTCTGGGGAGTGTGTGTATATATGTGTGTGTGTTTATGTATTGCAGGGTGATAGAAAGAGTGAAAGAATGAGCGAGGGGGAGGTGGGGGATGATACAGAAGGCCACTGCAGAGCTGGGTTCTGAACATTGCATCAGGCCCATGTTTATTTCATAAACATTCTCCCCAGCTGTCAGTCTGAGAGAGATAGTATGCGCTCTCCATCTCCCCCCTCAGCTACCTACTGGGGTAAATATACAGCAACACACCTGCAAAACTAGTGCCCTAGAATGAAATGTGATATTCTGCCTTATAATAAATATCGCCTTCAGTTTATATGATGGTTGCAATGTGAAGTGACTGCTTTCAATATCACGACAAAAGACTTACAAATTTGGTTTTTCACTATTTTATGAATTATATTGTAAGAACCAAATCATTAATAAAATAAAAGGGTGATCATGACCTGTTGCTTGCCAAATAATGAGCCAACACAAGCATCGGACGTGAGTCATGACTGAGCCTCATCTGCCTGCGTTTGTACCAGTCAGCTGGCGTTAAATACGTATAGATAGCTTAAGCTACCGCAATTTCACCGCCATCAGCATATTTTCACGTTTAAAAGTGTAATTTCACGTCGATGAATGAGGGCTAGAGACGCAATGAAGATTAAAATAACACATACAGTATAAAAATTCAATTCATAATGTTCAGAGAAAAAAGGTAGCGCGTAAATAAATAAACTGTTACTGTTAAAATGAGAAATGTAGGGCATCTCCTCTGTTGACTTTATCATAGGTTTCACAAATAACAATATAATCAGGTGACACACAGGAAGAAAACTCCAAGGCACTCTCTTTAAGCATTAAAATGCCTTTATTCTCATGGCATGGTCATATATAGACCTTAAAAAAGACTTCAAGTGAGGATAAAGGTATGTTAATGCTTAAAGGGAGTGCCTTGGAGTTTTCTTTCTGTTTATCATCTACTTTATGAATCCCTTGAATTAAGCAAAAAAAAAAAAAATCAAATCTTGAATTAAGCAAAAAAAAATCTGCCAATGGAACAAATGGAAATTATCTTGGTAAGATTTCTTGAAATAAGATTTTCAAGGTCTATTGTCTAAAAATCAGTTCTTATATCTCACTGAAAAGTTACTCTTCAGGCGATTACGTCTTGTTTTAAGTGCGATGAGATATTTGGACTAGAAATGAGAAAAATACACTTGGTAAGATTTAGATTTTTGCAGTGTACTAAAGGACTGAATAACAAGATGTCAGATATCATATTTACCCTCTTATCTAAAAAGAGTTCAGACATTTTTTGCAGCTTTTTAAATCCCAATCCTGTATATTTGAAATGCAGCCAAAGCGGTATTATTGGAGCCAGAGAGGTCAGAACTTTTGTCCAGATGAGAGGTCAGGGAGGCACATTAGCCCTAATATAACAGCTAAACATCAATCAACAGGGCTATACTTCACTCTGCTCTCCTGGTATCTAGTGATGAGAGACGTATGACTGGGGCGGATATAGAGGTCTAAAGGCCCCCCCGTCCCCTGGGTCCCACCTTGCCCTGCACTCAGGCGGAAAAACTCCTAAAACAAATGCCTTCGGGCTATAAAACCTATTAACTGTGCATCTCCTGTATTTGTTTAGACCAAGGCGTCCATTCATTCATGCCCCTACCAAGTGCTATTATGACATATCTTCCTTTTGCGCTCTGTGTGTATGTGTGTGTAACTTAGACTGGGCTGGTTCTCTGCACTGCCTGCTGGTCTTATGTAAATAGAGCTGTCAGCCACTTGTTATGGCCAGGCTGGGAGTCATCAGGAGGCCCTGGCAGCCTCTGGGTCCCTGGCCTCCATGTGATTCATAGCTGGCTCTGGGACAGAGGGGGGAAGTTCAAGTCTGCTCAAATCCAAACAGCAAAGGGAGGGGGTGGTAGATGGAACAGAGGAGGGCAGGAAGAAGGGAAAATATGGTGTTGGTGTGTGTGTGGTGGGGTGGGGTGGGGTGACAGGGTAGAGTAGTGGAGGATGATGGAGCGGGAAGACACTTGACTGGATTGGCAGTTTGTAAGGAGACAAGTGCTGCAGAGGAGTTTGGGTACGTTGAGCTTAAGATGAACTCAATGAGTTTGGATTTCTTCAGTGGAGATCCCTCGCTCCCTCTCTCCGTCTCTCCCTGACTCTCTCCCCTCCTCTTCCTCTCAGTCACTGTCATTCCAATCATCATGCCGGTTTATCCTTCCTGCACTCTTGGCCTCATTATTTTCTCTTCCTGCATTTCTCCCTTATTTTGCCTCCCTTCCTCTCCTCCTTCCCCTTACTCACCGCATTGATTGGCATGAACCAATTTCTAAAACTTTAATTTCCACTAAACCCCAAGGAACACATTGCCTCCAACTATTCTCATGTTTGACTCAAAGTTGCCGTGCAGAGAGGACTCATAATGATACGGAGGAATGGAATTCATGGTGGTATTTGAATATTATAAACATTAGCTGGAGGTGCATTTGGGCTCCATTGCTGAACATCCCCTTAATTGCTACATAGCTGAGTTTCTTTTCTTTCTGGGACCTAAATTATGAACCACCAGACCTAGAAAATTAATAAATAATGAACTTCTGCTTAAAATAAATGAGAATTCTATATAGGCAGTATCCCTAGGCAGCTGTAGTATTGTTGTTAACTCCCATCACTTTGCTGATTATATCATGAATCTTTAAGAATTGACCATGTATGATAAGATGTGATTCTGAATTTGTTCTGGTTCTGTTGTTACTATGCATTCTCCTCCAGTTACAAATGTCAATATACTGCAAGTTTACTTTTCTAAATGTGCTATGGAGGAAGCAACAGTTGCCTGGATTGTGTCTGTGTATTTTTTCACTGATTGCAAATAATTAGTCGACTGAGAAATCATGTCAGCTTCTGAACTGTCGTTTTGGAGTCTGTAGCTTGCGATTTGACCGTTGCCATGTTGACTTATTTTTAATTTAATACAAATTTTCTTTTAATTTAGCCTTTATTTTTTCAGATAAAATCCCATTGAGATCAAGACCTTTTTTACAAGGGCAACCTGTCCAAGAGGTCAAGCAGCACACACCATACCAGAATGAAAAACAGGTTCAAAGATCAGTGATAACAATGCATGCATGCAATGCAATGCAGAAAAAAACAAAATAAAACAAACAAACAAAAAAAAAAACAGCTGCGTAGAGGTGGAAGTGACCAGATTTAGAAAAAAGGGTGAGCTAATGCTAAACGCTACGTTACTATCTGTTAACTTAATAAACCACTGTTATAAACTCATTTTTCTGTCAGCTGAAAATGTGGTTTATTAAATAAAAGCATCTGACTCCACAAGTAAGTGAGCTGCCATACTTAGACTTAGAAAGACTTTATTTGTCATTCCAGATTTTACACCAAAAATGAAATTTTGATGCAGTTGGCTCAGCAGGCAGCAGCAATAAATACAAACAGGCACTATATACACAGGATAATATATACAGGATAGAATAAATATACATATTAAAAACTATAGAATATAGAAGATAGAATAAATATGCATATAAAAAATAATTATGTGTGAGAATAAAAAAACTATGGTTCTCTGGTTAAAAAAAAAAAAAAAGCAGTTTTCAGTGCAGACCTATAAATTAACGCCCAACATGTCAAACATTAAAGCTTTCAACTGGACTTGAGGTATAAATAATGGAGTGATAGGACGATCCAGACAAAGCGAATGAGATCAGAATTTAAAAAAACATGTTGGCTCAGTGAAAGTCTGTGGAACCCCAAGAGGTTTTGGAGCCAACCCCAGTGGCCATAAGTGGTATTACAACCTAAAGTTACTTCTACATTCGTTTAATTTTGGAGTCAGTGTCTTTTCCCCTTGTGACTGAGCAGCGGTAACATTTAACCCCTGATTCTGGCCAGACATTTGCATTTTGTCCACAGCCATCTTGGGCTTTTGGAGCCAGAAATGACCATATATTGACGGAGTAGGGAGATGGGTTAGCTAACGGGGTGAGTAACTTATTAACAATAACGAGAGTCCAAAAACAGAAGCTCTGACTGTCTGACACTGTCATACACACCTGTCAATCCATTTAATCTATTAGACCTAAAATGTTATTAAGAGAGCAATAATTTAAAAGATGGACCTAACAGGGTCTAAATACAGCAAAAAAAAAGATTTAATGTACTCCTGAAAATAATGACTGACTTAATGGAAGTTTTTTGAAGGCAGCATCTAGTGGCTACCAGTGGTATTACACTTGGACATTAGCTTCATTTGCAAACCACAAAACTCACAAGGATCTGGGAGAAATGGACAGAGCAGACAAACATATGCGAGAAGGTTTTGCAGATGCATTGTACCCATTAAACCTTAAGCCTAAAATGGTCTGCCGGGACTTTTTTTCTTATTTTGATCATTAAAGATTAGAAAATTTGCTGTGAGTGAGTCCACTTGCCCATTTTTCCAGATCTTTCAAAATCTAGAAATCAATTATATGTTATAATTCTGCTAAAATGGCCTCTTCTCCAGTTTCTAGTACTGGCATGAGTGAAAATACCGTAATGACCCAATAAGTCCTATTAATCATAATGTCTCCATTTTAAGAAACCAGTGGAATTTTTCCAATTGCACAAACAGTGAAAGCGTTACGGACATCCAAAGTGCATATGCGCAGGGTGTGTCAAAGATGACGCGTTAGGGTTTAAAGGGTTAATGCACAAACAACTGGCGCTGCCTTCACTTTCAGTTAAAGGTGGAGTAAGTAGCTGACTGTGACAGCTAGCAGACTGTCTAAATTTGACAAAACATGATCGGATTGAAAATACTTTTACACTTACATACCTCTAATTCATCAATTTTGCCACTAGCATTACCTAAATGTCAGGTGGATGGCAAACTAGCTGCTAAAGAACTAGATTTTTCTTCTCAGGAGCTGGTAGAGACTAAAACAGCTAAAAAAAAAAAGGGGGATACTGAACCTACAAAAATCAGGCAGCCAGAAACATTCATTAAAATATTAAAATTCAGGATAAATTATGAGAATTGCTAATGTTTTTGTTTTCTTAACAGGGTGTTCTGCTGGTCCCATACACCCATTACAGTAGATAGGGTTAAAAAGAGGCAAACACGGTCACAGTTAAAGTAACAGAATCCGATGCTTACAGCATAAAAATGTACCAAACTGAGTGAGACGTCACTAAACAAAGGTACCATGGGTCAGTGTAGCTAAGCCTATGTAAATTGAGTTAAAAACTGTATAAACGTGCTGGAGCACTCGTTCACTTACTATAAACTCAGACATATTGGTTTACTCCTCCAACTTTTCCAACTACTAATCAGGATATGCATAATTAGAGTGAAATTGTTTTGCATTTGGAATACGACCTTCTATTTGGTGCTTGAAGGGAGAGAAAATGTATGTGTCTGCCTTGACCTTGTCTCATTATCATTTTCACACAACAACTGTGATGGCTATCAGCTTTTCAATTATGACTTTGTGAATATTCAATTTGGAATGATGGTCAAAACAAGTCATTTTTATCTCCCTTTAGATAGAATTAAGTCACCAAACTAGCTCTCACAAACTCCACTGTTTCTCATTATGGCCCGTGATGATAAAATAACTTCATGCCACAGTGTGTCGAGTGTGTGTAGGGGTGGAGATACCAGATACCGCTTAAATTGATTCTTCTGCCAATTGATTCATCTCATGCTGAAATGAAGACAGTGATAATCTTTCAGTCTCGCCAACCGTTTTTTTTTTTTTTTTTTGATGGCGTGTTACTGAGCGCGGAACTACGCGAGTGACGCTTATTGATTGGAGTACAGAGCGCACATTAAATCCGAACTGATGCTACATACGAGTTCAAAGAGTGATGAATTTGCAAAAGACAGGGTTTATCTGGCATGTGCTGAAGTGTTGTTGGGCTGATAACTGCATCAAATACACTGTTGTCAACCCACCTCTGTGGAGGCTTGCATTCTGTAGCAGAAAATAAGCGTGAAGATGTCAGATGTGGCCTTGAAGAAGTTCACTGAAATGATAAAAACAAGGCCTAGGGGGAAGAATTCACAACACTAATAATCACATTTGAATATGAGTGGTACATGTCAGCAAAGTATCTGGAGCTGGCAACTGTTTTTTAAGGTGTATTTATTTGTTTTCCTCCTCTTTTGGAGACTCACCACCTTGACTATTTCCTCTGTCTCCTTCAGATCAGCCTTGTACAGTAGTGGAATAAATTTGGATTAATTGCAGCCCTGGTGCCAGCTAGTTCCACTCGGCTCGGCGACTGCTGGGATGCGAGCAGAGAAATCATCTGCCACCTCTTCACTGCACTGTATATCCCTTGTCATTGCACCGCAGAAGTCTTGCCCGCTAAAGCAGAGGTAATTAAATCTCCCCGCTCTCATTAAAAATACAGCTGTCTAACACTGAGCACCACGGCAGCACTAAGTGAATGTAAATTTTCATTTCATGGTGCTGAGAGAGAGAGGGAGACTGTTCTTCAGCAGCCACTGTGCCCCTGCCAGCGCTGTGCAGAATAACCGCTCCCCTGAAATAACTGTCCTTTTGTTTCCCGCAGAATTACATAGGGAAATGGCCCGTGCGTTATATAATTTGCGGATTAGGTGCAGTCATGGGTCTCTTGGTTACTGCTGGGAACAGACTGTGTATTCAGGTATCTTTTCTTTTTCTTTTTTTAAGAAAAGGAAAAAGGTATACGGTGGATTTCTAAGATGTTAACCGATTTTTAATTGGCTCTTCCTATTAAAAAGCTCACATGCTTCCTCCAAGATTAACACTGGGGAAACTTCTGCGAGGTTAACCACTAGTTGACATGCCACGCACATTTCCTCTCCATTAGGAAGAAGAATGGTTTTGCTGATTTAGAAAGATTGGGCTAAATTAAATACTGTACACCCCGCGGAAGTGCGACACTCTGAGTTGGAGAGGAAGTTAGTCAGTCGGATTGACTGAATATAAAGATGAATATGAACGTTTCACATAGCTATGAAGAATACTAAGTAAGCACAATCCAGTTGTTTATCTTCCTCTTGAATGTGAATGAGCATATTTCAAGCAAATACGGTCCACAAAATAGATATATTAAAACTGTCATCTTGAACAGGTTCTGCTGTCCACCAAAAAAAAAAAAAGAAAAAAAATGCATCTTCCTAATGAGCAGCTTCATGGAAAGTGGGAATAACAGCTGTTTGCACCACAAAGCCATACGTGTATTGACAGAAGTGGATGGTGCTCTCTTCATTCCACGACCAACTGGATATGTGCTTAAAAGCAGTCATGGAATGTAATGTAACTGATGCCTAATTTCCACTGTTGGTATCAGCTCAACTTGAATAGAATTTACTTGACTTGGCTCAGTTTTGGTACCAGCACATTGGATTTTCCCCTCAACATGGCTGGTTGTCATAGCAACACTACATAAACATATTGTGTTATCCTCAACGTCATTACAAGGCAAAAAGTCGAAAATAGTTCCACTGTAATTAGTCAGCTGACTATTTCAGACAAGTTTATAGCTGTTTAGACTCAGATTTGGAGTCAATTTACTAGAATATTTTATGTCATGAAGTTTACAGGTGATTAATTACAAAAACTGGCATAGTTTAGGCTTAGCTGATGTTCGTATTCATAATATGATGTGCCAGCTAGCCTCCTAATTAGCCCAGGTAGCCCTTATTAGTGTGTTAATACTGTATATTCACAACTTTGGCATAGCTGTTATTAGACCGAGCTATTACCACAGTGTTTTTCAACCTTGGGGTCATGACCCCACGTGGGGTCACCTGGAATTCAAATGGGGTCACTTGAAATTTCTAATATTTATTTTTTTTTTTTTAATTACCAATAGAAAAAAAATATGATTCAATATATATTTCATCATAATTAAAACACCACACACTTTTCTTAATAGAAATCAAGTTCAGATAAAATGCAGGATATAATGTCTGAGAGGGCATATCTTGATTGACCCAATCATGTGTCATCTGTAAAGCAACGTAATATTTACGTTCGTCGCTGTTTATGGAATGACTTCTCGTGTCATCTCATGATAATAAACAAATGATGGCATTTGTGATTTAATGGAAAGACCGACATTACGTACTTCTGTTTTTTGACATTTAGTAAATATCGGTAGTTTTGTGCATATGTCCAATGGAAAAGAGCCTACTAACTGTATTTATATATTAGGACACCTGCCTGTATTTTGCCTTTTACAGAGGAATAACAAAAATTGCATTCAGTGTGGTTTGTTAATAACTATGTATGGAAAAAGGGCTTTTTGGCCAATCATTACAAATCAATGTTTCTGCAGTTCCAACACTGTCTGTTATGTAAAAATGAGTCTAGCAAAATTTTCTGTACCTCAAACCCTCTTCCTGTGGGAATTTCTGTGACCCAAGTGTCATCCTCTTAAAGTAACCATATCACCCCACGTGGAAAACCAATACAATCATTTGATTTTGAAATCAGATGTTTTTTTTATTTGTATAATTTGCCTATTTTTCACTTTGTTGGAATATGTGTTGACAGACATTCATAGGCTTCCTCAAAATCCCGAGACGTATGAATAAAAAAAAAAATAAATAGTCTGTCGGTGTAATATGTTTTGGCTGTAGGAAGAGTTCAAAATGCAGGAAAAATCCCAAGTATGGCACAGAAAAACATGCAAAAATGCAGTGAATGACAGTTATGCATAGGCAAGGAGTACAGTCAGGACCTTTTCCCACGAGTGCTACTGTTCATAAGGGAATAAAATTATTACTGCATGAAGCCACTACGGTCAAATAAGGAGATTTCATTGCCTATTGCTGGCATTGAGTCAGAAACAGAGATGCTGAGAGTTGCAGAGCTCTTGCGGTACATTTTGAGATTTCATTTCACTTTCATGGCAGGGGCATGGGGTCTGAAGATGTGCCTACCCCTTCTGTCAATCATCCAGGCAAACACATCGAAGCCAATCTATAATTCAACTACAGGGGAGCTCATACAATTCATAGGGGCCCGTGTTTGCTTCCCGTTTTTTTTTTTTTTTTTTTTTTTGGCTGCTCTCCTCAACCTCGTTGCATTTACTTTTTAATTTAACAGCTGAGTCTTGCACCTGACATCTTGACCACCCAACTCTACCCGTTCTTAGACAGCAGGGTAGCGTAGGTTACCGCACACACACAAACACACGCCGTAATTCAATTACCTCACTGACTTAGAGAGAGAGAAAGTGAAGGACAGATGCGAAACGAACCCCCTTGTTCATTCAGCTGTCCTCAATTTGTCCAGTCCTCCCTGCGTTTCCACTAATTTTCTAAAGGATGAGTAGGCGTTCCTGAAACATCATGTCCTTCAACAGATTTCCCCATTTAAACCTGTCAGCAGCTTCCCGTGATATACGATCAGGTGTTGACGGTGCCTTCGCCGTTGTACATGCTGAAAAGACATTTTCGGTTTAAAAGAACACTTTGTGAGATGCAAAATTAATTCTAAAAGCTGTGTGGATCGACGTAAGAAAATGTGAAGTTTTTCACAAGAGCATATGCTTTCTTGGGTGATTCACAGCGTGTCAGCATTTTTAAGGTGCAATGCAAAACAGGAAATAAAGCAGAACATTATGTCAGCGATTTAGAGGTGCCAGTATTTGGATAAATATCAACTGAAATTGGGGATTATTAACTCCAGGCTAACTTTTTTCTCATTTATTTTTCCTAAAGTAGCTTTTTTTTTTTTTTTTTTTCCCTCTCTGGGTAGACAGTGTGAGGAGTTTTTTCCTGCTCCGTGTTGGTTTTCATCAGGGTACTGCTGGTTAGGTGAGACACACCACCACGGCCACACACGGGCATCTCTTTTCTCGCTGCACTGTAGAGCATATTACATAAAGAACTCCCAGCTAAATTACAGGAACACATCTCCAAGTACCCACCACAGGCGAGTTATTTTTAAGGTCCAAAACCAATGTTCTAATGTCATTGTACTCAACCATAACACCAAACAGCCACCAACGAGGGCTGTGGAACAAGCTGGAAAAGTCTGACTTTAGCTTCCTGACTGAAAAGACTGCAGGCCTTTTTGCATAATATCACTCTCTCCTTCCCACCCAAAACATAGATTTGCATAGATTAATTCAGTCAGATTCAATCATACGAGAAACTACTATTAGAAAGGTCGTATTTAACGTGTTTATTTTATTACATAGGAATTTGTTGAAGCTGCAGGAAGTTGAAATAAGGGACAAATGCCAGAATGCGCCACCCATCCAATGAACGGCTTTCTCCTCTACGTATACAAACAGACAACATGAGAATATCTGGAGCCACTGTGGAAAAATGAAGACAAAATATCACTGTTAAAGGAGCAGCCATGTTGCTCCTATAGAATGGCAAGTGACCGATATGTAACCCTTTATCAGGCAAGTGACTATTTTTGGTAATTTCTGCACACATTACAAGACAGTGACAGCAAAAGTTACAGTGAGGCAACAATCTCAGGTCCAATGTGGTCTCCAGGGTCTGTAAGGTCCACCTCTGCTTGAACAGTGAGTGGACCTGCTTTGTTCGGTACCATGAAGTAATGGTACTGATGTATGGAATGATGTTCAAAGGGATAACGTGGATGTGGACAGGTTATGTTGTTGTAACGCTCTAAAAATAATGTTATTTTCACCTTACATGTGTTTTTATATTTAATTATTGGATGTTTATCACTTACAGGTAAGGAACCAAATATGGTAACTTCACTGACCTCGATATTCTAATCTAAATTTTGAAAAATTCACAAAAGTAATAAAGTCTTGTTAGGTCTTCCATTAACACACTAAGGTTGAAATCTTGATTTTCAGAGTATTTCTATAAGTGCCCTATAAAGGGTTAACCTCCCCAAATAATTGAAAACACCCATTTTTTGCCATTTAGAGTTCTGAAGATAGTCACAGAGGTACAGATGTCATGTTTCCTGTCTGACCCCTCTCAGTTATAATACACTGAAATGTAATTATGCTTTTTTTTAATTATGCACTGAAGCTTTAATGTTCAATCCTGTATCACAGAGTCGACATTCCCATGGTTAGCACCTCCGATTCCCAAAGACCAGGGCCTTTCTTCATTTTCGCCTGCCATCATAAGCGGGGTTATGTAGTTTAATTCCCTGTCAGTGCCCTTGACCAAGGTACTAATGAAGATCTGGGGTCAGTCCCCAGGCATCTTCAATGGTAGCTCATTGTTCAGAATGTGCTAATGCTAATGCTAATGCTAATGGTAGGTGCTGTGTGTATTATGATGAGTAAAATGTAGAGAAAAACCAACAAACAAAAAGAGTTAACCCTCATATGTAATTACACTCCGTATCCAATTACATTTTGTACATTTTTAAAGCAGTAAGTGTTGGCACAAATAAATTCTGTGCCCTACGTGTACTGTTATCTCCGGACACTGGTGTTCAGAGCTTTAAGTAGCCCGTGAGTTATTAATGGTCAGTGATTGCGACTTACATTTACATATTGATAAATAGTTCTAAGAAAGTCATAGTAAGTAGTAAGTTAAGTCATTTTTCTGTATTAAACCAACCCTCGGCATCTTTCCCCGACTATAACCAAGTGCGTTTGGTGCAAAAAAAAGGTAAATATTGCTGTCAACGAATTCAGCTAACTTTGTAAATCAACTTGGTGGATGTTTCAGCAAAAAAACACATGCTGTCTGTGAAGGTACAACCTCAGTGTCCTGATATTCTATGTCTTTGCAAGTTTATGATGAGGAACATTCTCAATTTGTAGATGCAGTTTTTCACCCATTGGTAAAGCTCTGCTCATATTTATTTATTTCTCTAAGATGATTTTTTTTTTTTTTTACACAATCATGTTACTGATCTGCTGCCATTTCACCTAATTAGTTGCAAAATGTTCCTCCGGCTGCTTTTCTGTCAGTCTCATTTACTTTTCCAGCCTTTTGTTGGTTTTGGAGACATGTTGCTGCTGTTGAATTCACAATTACCTTTTTTTCTCTTAAAATGGTATATTTTCTCTATTTTCAAGATTTCATGTGTAGTCTATGTTCTATTGCAGGGGTGTCAAACATGCAGCCCGGGGGCCACATTCGGTCCACCAAAGGGTCCGGTCCGGCCTGTGGGATGAATTTGTGAAGTGCAAAAATTACACTATGATATTAACATTTTAGTTCAGGTCCCACATACAGAACAATTCAATATCAAGTGGGTCAGATCAGTAAAATAAAAGAAGAGATAAGATAAGATAAGATAAGATAAGATAAGATAATCATATTAACCTCTAAATACTGACAACTGCAATTTTTTCTT
>JAPQRP010000015.1:4186817-4199954 GCA_037367295.1 Apogon hyalosoma
AGATAAGATAAGATAAGATAAGATAAGATAAGATAATCATATTAACCTCTAAATACTGACAACTGCAATTTTTTCTTTTTGTAATTTTACTGTATTTATACTAAAACAAAATATTGTTTCACAAAAAATTTGAGTAACTTTAACAAATATGAATCCACTGTGATCTGTAAGTTTTAATGCACATGTGTAAATGTCAAACTGAGGCAGAATATTGTTAAAATTACACATTTTTCTTAAGAAATTTCAGATACATGTTATTCACATTGTTTTAAAGGATAGTTTGTAGATGTAAACATTTTCATAATGTAATGTTACTTTTTTCACTCTAAAACACAAAGGAAAGTTTGGAGTTGATATTATTTATATATTATTATGTTATTATTTTACTGGTCCGGCCCACTTCAGATAAAATTTGGCTGAATATGGAACTAACCAGAGTTTAACAGCTCTATTCTATTATGAACAAAATATGGCTGTATGACATTTGTAAATCACTTTAGTTCTTAACATTTTACACAGCGTACCAAATTTTTTTTCGGAATTTGAGTTGCATTCAGGAACAGCATTTGTACCATTTCAAAATTATGTAAATTAGCAACATTTATTATGTTGAAACAAAAAATAATGTAGGTAGCATTATCTTTATAGCATAATGTAAGTGGAGTTATATTTAAGTTAGGTGCTTCTGTGAAACTGAGTACAGTTTGGTACCTAGTACTTTGCCAGCTATATCCCCCCAGGATGCAGCTAATGATGACCTCAGATAAATACAAAAAAAAAATTATATTTTGCTCTGAGCCATCCCAAAATTGATGAATTTTTAACAAAATATTGGGGCCAAACGTAGTACTAAAATTGGGACGGGACAGGAAAAGCTACCAAGGTGTCAGAGTGTTTTATCTGGAAACATGGCTTGAAATGGTCTTATATACCAATATAAACAAAGACACAGTATTAAATTTGTCGATCCTAGTGGTTTGTCATGAATCTCAGTCTCATTCCAGGTTTTGTATGTAACCCATTGTGTCCACTTGCGTTACATGCAGAACCGGCCCAGTTAAACGCATATAAATTGCGAATGACTTTGCAACAGCAGTCATTTTTGTGAAGCACTCTGCCTTGCATCATTAGTTCGATTCCCAAAATGTACCTGTGAGACAATAAAAAGATATAAAAAAAAAATAGGAGCGCATAATTTTCGTGTCCTTTTGACTGTGTTACAGATTTTTGTATTAAATATATTGTAAAATAATATAAAAATGTGTTTTATCTGAAAAATAGTTTCTCTTTTATCTCAGTAAGTATTTATTTTTAAAACAGACCCAAAGTGCTTCCAAACTTGCTTCATAACATTAGTCTACATCAAGTTTGAATTTTTAGCCCCATGTCCTGTTTTTCGGACCAGTTTCATAGAAGCACCCTGTTGCAAATGAACGTAATTTCTGTTAGTGTTGCTATTTTTCCATTAATTAGTTTCATGTTCGTCTGCAGGCTATTGAACTATAAAAGTAAACAGAAAACCTAGAAGATTTCCATGCTGTGCAATGATAAACCCACTTCATCTTTACACTTCCACTTGTTATTAATGCAAAAGCAAAGATTTAGCACACAGCGAGGCTTGAAATAATCTGAACCGGGGTATTTGAAGCTGAGGTAGTGCAATAACTTCCTTCCGCCCATATTCTTCCTAATCAAAGTAGTTGAAGCAGGAGGGTCCCATGCAGGTACATACAGGCTTTTTCATTATGCATTTCATCACATCTGAGGCAGGCTTCATCACATGTGGGCTTTGAACTGCTTTCTTTGTGGATGGGTGGCCGGCTGCTGTACATTAAGATCTAGAACATGGGCAGCAAGTTGCTTTATGTCTTGCATATTGGTTGTGGTAGATCCGTTATCTTTACATGACATGCGCAATTGCCCTTCAATTACCATTGTGAGGGCATGATGATATCTAGAAATTACATGCTCCGCAGAGGCGCCCGGCGAATCGTGTGAGCATCGATGTTTGATGATGGAGGACTTTGATTAATCAGCAGAGACTAGTCGGGAGACTCCCCAGCAGTAAAGAGTAACCGGGGAGGCTTCTTGAAAGGCAAGTGGTTTCACTTCAATGCTTCCAACTTCCGACGAAAAAGAAGGCAGGAAAAGGGACAATCAGCACTTTATCTCCTTTTCAGACCTGGCTTCCGCTAGTCGGGAGAAAAGCAGGTGCCAGGTGTTCAGAAAGCCAGAGCGATATGGTCATGACGCTCTGGAACTGACCCCGGTGAACTCTTTTTATGAAAAGCCTAAAAAAAAAAAATTCTCCTTTATGATCGCCATGCTCACAGAGAGGTGCCGGGGTGAGCTCTTTGAAGGTCCTGTCAGTCTGCTGCTGTCGGAAGCTTGCAGGTACGTTTTAATAATTACTTCCTCATTCAAAAAGCAGACCATATTGAGAGGTTGTTGCCACAGATTATTTTGCTGAGGTATGCACTAAACCCATGTCAGCTTTATCTTTTGTGGACCCACTCTATAAAGCTGTCACAACAATGATTCAAGCACAAAATGTACACCGCAGAGCAGCGTAAAGTGGCGTGTAACTTTTGGTAACAGTTACTTTGGGGCAACTTTATGGTTGTCTTTTGTTGTTTTGCTTTTTTATCGTGCTGCAATCTTTCTCGCACATGCAAAATGCCTCTAGTCCAAGCCATATATCATCAGTAGTCTTCAAGGTGGACGTTTTCAACATGTGGAAGCCAAGTTTGGTTTTTCCTCTCTCTTTTTTTTTTTTTTCATTCCTGTGCAGTTTCAAAGAAAAACAGCCCCAGTGTTTGAACAAGAAAAAACAAGTGGCTGTACTTTGGCAAACCACGTAATCTCGGAACGTATTTATCCAAACAAAGCCTGGTCCAATACCATCCCACTGTGGCTTCCCAATGGTTTCTGCATCATCCACCTCGATCCTTACAATAACACTTGGAGCCTCGAGGCTATTTTCAGATTTCCCAGATTTCCTTGCAGGGATACAACACTTAGTGGTTGAAAACAGCCTCTCAGTCAGCTGTGTTTATTTGTGCAGGTAACATCTGCACCACTTTTGGAGCCTGATAGCTAGGATTAGATATCGAATTTAAACTTAATTTGTAGTTCTTGCTCATTGTAATATTTTTGTTCTCAACAGAAAAGTAAAAAGGAAACCAAATACACCATACCTTACACTCCCTAATGTAGACTCCCACATCTTGGCAAGACGTATTAGTTTTGACATCGCGTGATATACCGTAATTTCACCTAACAGCACCTATAATCCACAGAAATCCCTGAAATGTCATAGTATAAGTCAACGGTAAATGCTGTTTCACAAAACAGACAATTTACCTCAAATTTTGTTTGGGACAGTAGTTGTTAAAGGAGTGGTCCAGTTTTACACGTCAAAATCAATTTAACAATTGTAAAAAGTAAACCTTGTTCGAACAGTCGTCTGCGGTTATGTACAACTGTGAATAGTCAAGTCGTTCTGCAAATAGTCCAGTGCAAATGCAACTACATTTAGGGTTTGATGGGTTTTTCAAGATTCCAGAAATAGATTAAACTTTGAACCAAACCTATCTTAACTTGGCCGTTTAAGCTTAGTGTAAGTAATATTTCATACGTTTAAGAACTAACAGATCACATGTGACTGACAAAGTCTTGTTGGAACATTCCACAAATACACCTATCGCAGTTTTTTGATCAGGCTGATCCTTGACCAAAGCCTAAACTCTATCATTGTGCACTCATATTGTGTATCAACACTCATGATATAGTCAAAGTAAAAGCACATCAACACATAGTTATTAAGTTACATTTCCAACACTGTATCTCCTATTAAAAACACAATCTTAAAATAAGTTGAATTGGTTTCACTAACCATTTAGGCACCTCAGTTATTGTTTGTTTTTTATTCAAAATTTGTAACAAGATTTCAAAAAGCTGTCTGTTTCATTCAGTTATGTTGCTTGTTGCTATATTCCAGCTTTGGTGCTTAAAGGGTTAAATGCATATGTTTTGTTTAAAAATACAGTACAAGTCTGATTCGATAAATTACTAAAGCTTAGGCGCTGTTTTTCTACCAGGGGAGGGAGATGTAGCTTCCATCACAGCCTCTGACAAAACCTGAAACAAGAGCTTGTGCAGCTCTGTCAAGGCCTCATCATCCAGGTGTGCCAACAAAAGCTCCAACAGATCCAACCAGTGACCCCTGGGAAAGGTCATGTAAGACTCCAATCTAAATTCCTGTCTGACAAAACCCTTAAAAAGCTGTCTGAATAGGCTGTCCATCCACAATGCAGCACCCCGAAAAGACTATTCAGCCAGCGCGGGCTTCAATTGAGACATTTGGAATGTGTGGTTGCTTTGCACACTATGGTTGTGTTGATTGGATGAGGAGGAGCGCTGGGTTAAAGTTTTGAAATTAACCAATATAGGTAGCTAACTGGCTTTGCTAACTGGCTTTGCATGGCACTGCCGTCCAGGCCCCAGTACAGGGCTGCCAGAGAAAGCCCTGAGGAGGGGTATTATTCTGGCCTACATTCGGGCTCAGAGGTGCCCTGAGCCTGTCCCTCACAATTATTCAAAGTGTGACGGTGTGGTAGGGTTTGGTATCAGTGAAATGCAGACTCCCTTCTTGTTGCCCTTGTCCCTCTCACATCCTCCCGGCCTCTCTCTCTCTCTCTCTCTCTCCCTCTTCCTCCCGGCCTCTCTTTTGCCTTTAGCGGTTTCACCACATGCAGCATGGAGGAGCTAGCCAGAAGGTGTTTCAAGGGCTTGAGCCCTTTCAGCCTTTGACAACCATGGATGTGCAAATACAGAGCAGTGACCTTGGCAACTGCTCTTACCCTGCTCATTTCCAAGCACATGGAGATGTTGTTCCTGGTTTATGTTTTGTGAGTGCCTCGCTTACACTTTAATATCTCAAACGAAAGTTCAAAATGTTTCTGAGATGTCATTGTTGTTTTAAATAAAGGAAATAGGGATGAAAATGATGAGTTGAAAAGTGAGTTTTTTTACCTTAAAAGTAAAGTGTCTTGTACATTTGTGTGGACCCAAGACCAGCAGACTCCCTGTAGATTTGTATTAAAATCTGTTGTGTCTTGTCGAACGCTTCTTGTTCTCAGATTTTTCATATGAACGATTGTGTGCATGTTGAGTAACATGGAACTGCTTTCTTTCTAAGTCTGAAAAAACAGGGACAAAGTACAGAGCTGACAGTGTCTCTCTGTTGCCCCAGCAGAATTGAGTTGCACTGGCATAAGCAGACAAGACTCTCGCTCTCTCTCTTTCCCTCCCTCACTCTATTGACTCTGTGGATAATCTTGACTCCCCAGAAAAATCCTTAAGCAGCTGGCCACAAACCTTGTGCTTGAGTGCACATGCATACAATATCTCACTCCAGCCCTGGGGCTGTTATTCCCCCTCTCTTTTCCCCCTTCCCCTTCTCTCTCAGTTCTCCAGTGAGTTTCTGAGCCAACATGTATGGAAAAAAGGCAGGGTTTGTTGGTAGGGACTGGAAGCGAGTGCCAAAATCAACACCGCTCTTCTCCTCAGGGGGACCTGCAGCAAATTGGACTCGAGCTTGGTTTCTGTCTCTTGAACCTGCGTGATGTTGCCGGCTTCCACTGCTGGGCCCCATAGTGAAACCAGAGACTGTTGTGTCCATTTTTTCTTTAAAAAAAAAATAACAGCAAGCCACAAGTAAGTGCTGTAGCAAATTGTACATAGTTCAAATGGATTGATTTCCTGTGTAAACAGGTAGGCCATTAGAGGGGAGGTTTTGATTTGTGACCATGCTAGAGCTGTATTAGTGGTTTCCTTCTCTCAGGCCCACAGGTATGGCAGCCAAATCACGAGCATGTCTACATCTGTGGATACTAAAACAACAATTTAACATATTGATTTCAGACTACACCTCTGGCAGCCAATAACTGAAGCATTGTAGCTGGAGGTAGGAAGAGACATAGAAATTAGTCATGAATGAAAACAGAGTACAGGGCAGTGTACTCTGTCAGTTTTCATTTGTTAGAGATTTTACAGAGATATCAGACAAGGTGGCGGGTAAGCAGGTTTAATCTTGTGTAGCTGCAGCACACCCTTTGTATCATTACACCTCCTCACATCAAACCCAACTGGACAGCTGCAGATGACACCTTGTTTGAAGAGTTTGACGTTTGATCGAGGATGTGTTTGATGCAGAAGGAATAGAAAGTAACACCTTAGCTTTTCACACTGGGGCACTGCTGTTTGAAGTACCAGGGCAGCACATAGAAGACAAGGTATGTTCTGATCAATTGCTATTGACTTTCCAGGAAAAGAAATGTTCGATTCAAAGTGTACCGATGCCAAAAACAGAATTTTAAACTTTAGCAGGAAATGAAGAATGGGCATTTCTGGCATTAGATTGAACACAGTGTATCTGACAGTGCAGATTATATATAACAATGTTTTGGAAAAAGGGGTTTTACACTGTTCAGTAACAATTATGTCAGTGCTTGTAAACTGACTATAGCTGTAGCGGAACTTTATTCTTTTATTAACTTTGCTGATAAAATCCACTTTTTGAAGCAAACATATTGGCGCCTACACATTTGTCCCATGACACGAGCTGAGAATGTGAACAATAAGCATAAACTACTACTGTATGTAGATATCGAAAGCACCCAGTCTGAGGTTGGTTTATCCATCTTTCTAAGTCTTAAACAAATGCCATGAATTCATTCACAAGCAGCGATAAGGTTCCTTGAAGACTACATACAGGCTTTGTCTCAGCATGTAGACTGAGATATGTTCACTCTGACATTATTCTTGCTGAAGGGAAACAAAAATTTGAGCCTGACTATGGCAAACAAATTAACTCTTTAACCTTAGCATTTTGTGCAATACTGGTACTGTTGTACAGCCATTTAAGCTTCTATTTTTAATTCTTTTATTAAAGTTGGTAGGTTTATGGTTACTGGAGACAACAAATGTATTAAAAACTAACTATACAAACACTTTTTTACAGGAAAAACATCAGATTTTCACCGAACTACGCATGCTGGATTTTGAAAAACACTAATTTACCTATCTGGAGCTAATGCTTTTCATTGTTTATCCACAATTTGAAGATAATATGTCTGAAAATCGCTTGGATGTATCAGGACCGGTGAAAAACAAGCATAAGTAGAGGAGCCCGTCAGCCTGTGGGCTGTGACAGTTTCCTGCTGTAGGAACCAACAGTAATAATAACATTACTGCATTTTATTTGTATAGTGCTTTTCAAGAAATTCAGATGGTTTACATAAGTTAAAACAAGTAGGTACAAAGAAGAATGTAGCAGTAGTAGTAGTGGTATAAAACACAGAGTGCAGATTATAGAAATCATACCAGAAACATTTAAAAACATCACACATGTAGAAGAAAAGACCAAGGATCCAGAGGTACAAACATCATCATGACAAGTTTACGGCAATTCTAAAAAGGGGAGTTTTGAGGAGAGAGGGAGTTGGTTCCACAGAGGAAAAGAAGATCATGTTTGGGATGAAGCTTTTTGGTACCTTTTTGGTAAATTAATCAAGGTGTGAGTGGAGGAAATGCGTTTGGAGTGACATTCTGCAATCCATCTGTTCATATGCTGTAATCACATCATTCGTCGCTCCGTGGTTGAGCAGAAAGTTTTCCACCACTTCCACAAATGAATCCCAAGCTGTTAAATCTAGAGCTGAGCTTTGAGAGGAGTATATAGGATCACCGATGACTTCTCCAATCTGGTGTCCAAGGAAAATTCCAGCTCTCAGCTTTGCATCACTTTGGACCGTGCTAATCGTTTTCTCTCAGGTACTGAAAATGTCTGAATTTTGATCACTTAGGATTTATAGAACTAAAACACTGGCATGATGTTGATAGCGGCATATACTGACTCATGCATAACTCAAACCTTGGCATCCTGGAAAAAGTCTTAAGTGCTCCTGATTTAACCCTTTATCGGCAAGTGACTATTTTTAGCTATTTTGGCACGCATTACAAGACATTTACAGTGAGGACAGTGAGGCAACAATCTCAGGTCCAATGTGGTCTCCAGGGTCTGCAAGGTCCGGCTCTGCATGAACAGTAAGTGGACCTGCTTTGTTCGGTACCATGAGGTAATGGTACTAATGTAAGGAATGATGTTCAAAGGGATCGTGTGGATGTGGACAGGGGTGTGGATCAGCACTTATGTTGGTCTAATGTTCTAAAAGTGATGTTCTAATGTTCTAAAATACATGTTCCTATCAGATTACATGTGTTTTTGTTTTCATTTTTATATATACATCTTTTTGGGTTTTTTTGCCACTTACAGGTAAGGAACCAAATATGGTAACTTCATTAACTTTGAATTCCAGAGTATTTCTATGAGTGCTCTATAAAGAGTTTAGCAAAGTTCTGTATTTAAATCATTGTTAACCAGTGATATTAAGGTTAAGTTTTATTTATATAGCCCACTTAAAAATGAACATTACTGCGTCAAAGTGCTGGACATAATCATGTAACATAATAAAAGTAAAAGACAATAAATAAAATAAAACAATACCAACACGTAGTTCATGCATTAAAAATATTAAAACAATAATTCTAAAGGCAATAATTTAAAACTAAGATAAGTAAAATGTCCAGCTCAGCTCATATTAAAAGCCAGTGCATAAAAGTGAGTTTTAAGCAGTGATTTGAAACTCAACAGAAGTAGCAGCTCTAATATTCAGGAGGGAGAGAGTTCCAAAGATTAGGGCCAGCAGCCGAAAAAGTCCTGCCCCCTCTGGTCTCCAGTCTGGACCTGGGACAATCCAGAAGCAACTGGTCAGCAGACCCAAGCGTGTAAAGTTAGCATTTCGATTAAACAGGATTAATTAAGCTTTAAAAATTGCATTTCTGTAAGACATTATGTTACTGCTGGGGCGCCGATAAGGGGGGTAAACCTGACAAATTCATGGGGCCCAGTATTTGTGGGGGGCCCATAGAGTAGTGGTGGGTGGCCAGTGGATATAGGTTAGAACTTGTGAAAATTTAATTTAAGAGATGCATAGAAGTCAGCAGTCGGGCCGTGAAAGAATGTTAAATTTCAGTTTTGTTTCACGCTATCGTAAGTACTGTTTTGTGTGAGACTGAGTATATAGTTAATTTCTGGAGCGTCAACAATGATTATGCTTTCACGGGGCCCATAATTGGTAGCGGTGCCCCTGTGTTACTGACCAGGAGCCCTTACAAATCATAAGAACCCAGTTATTGTCATTATGTAATGCCTTGCTCCATATTACTGTATATTTCATATGATGTACAGGCTCAGGTATACGAATGGATACTACTACTACTAATAATAATAATAATACAGTAATAGTTCATTAACACTGATGATCATACCAAACCAATTTACACAAACAAGCCTTCAACTCAGCCTTAAATCAGCCTCAGTCTACAGGTAGGTTATCTCACTTTGTATGACTGAATATGGACATGATTAGAAGGGTTTCGCTTGCTGCATCCATCATCAGTGTGGAGGCTTGTTTCTTCGTTTTGCCGGCTTCTGTTTACTTTGCAACATTCCTACTCTTGAAACAGAAGGCAATGTTCCTCCTCAATGTGAAGAGGAATCCTATACGATTCACATATGCACGCGTACGGTATTTGTGCATTCAGGGTCACGTATGGGGGTAGCGTTTCTTTTCACCGCTTACACCAAAATGCAAAATCAGGCTTGTTTTTTTTCCCAACATTCTCTATGACATACTGTATTATCAGTTGCTGTAGGGAAATGTTGGTACTGAAATATGATCTGGATAAATCGGTGCTTGTCAAAATGAGGCAGCTGCTTATCTCCTGTCTCGGGGCTTTGTCATCCCACCAAGTAGAAGCCTGGCCCCATCCCCTCAAACTATCACCTCTGAGCACATTGCTGCTCTTTATGCAAGACATTCCTTTCATCCATTGTTTCCATCACAGGGATAACCCTTAAATGCAACAGTATTAGGCATTAAATGCACTACTATCGCCATATTAATACTGTTTCGGCCTACAGTACAGTGTTGTAAATACAATATTTGCACCTTCTTCTATTAAAGGTTAATAAGCGCTTTCTTTCAGTGGTCACCTACTGTATTTTCTGTAGAGCACATTATGTTTAGAGACAGATTTTTCCCACATCCTGACTCTCCTCTGCTCTGCTTCTTCTCTCTGAGTGCTTCAAAGAGCAGGTATCCACAACCCCCTGGGGCCCAGTGATTGAAAGCTCAGAAGGAAGGACCGAGTTCCAAAGTCTTATAAAGAATGCAACAGAGAATACATATATTATTCAGATTATATTGTAATGCCGCTGGTCTGTCGACAAATACGATCCAGACGCAAGTTGTTATTTAAGGATTTCACAGGTAATGTTGAGTAAGTCAGAGGGGGTAAAAAGAGCCCTGTATTAAACCATGTGTTAAATGCATTAACTTCAGGGAAGATGAAAATCAAAAGGACTGATCTGGCAAAGGCCTGGCTTCTTCTCTTTGACCAAAGATGGCATGACACACTTCTGAGAAGCTCACCATGTTACGGCAGGAGTGAGGGAGCGAGGAAAAAAAATCCCCCTCCTCCGTTTTTAATGGTTTTCATCTCTATAGATTAGGTGTGACCACTTCAAATATTCTAGAAATCTCGGTGTAGAGAAAACTTGCGTGATTTGCCCTCCACTGGGAGGCTTCCAGATGTCAGAGCACCAAGCGATTAGCATGGCCCCAACATTAAGAGGAGGGGAAAACTCGGATACAAACATATTCATAAACCTCTCTCCCTGCAGGCCCGCGGCCACCCCACTGCTGCCGTTGCAATCCACTCCTCGCACGGCTGTAAAAATCGGTTTCCTCTGCCTCTATGCCATCTCAGCGACTGTCTCTCCACATAATCAACTCATATCAAAATGCCTCTCCAGCTAGACGGACTCCCACAGTGCCACAGGCCACACACTCAAGCAGCAGCTCGGTGACACGGTGGAGAAAAAAAAAAAAAAAGAAAACCCTCTTGGCAAAGTCAGAAATTGAAGAATATATTTACTGTTTATCTAATGACAGAGAAAATAGGCAAAGTACAAAGATGTTTTCTCCAGTTCTGTCTCAAGTGCTCAGCGCTAAGTTGAAGTAAATAACACACCCCAAATATTCGCCTTCTTGAAATGTCTGCATAATTATTTCTGAACTTTGTTTGCGGAGGTATCATTTACCCCTATTTCCGAGGTGGACTGGAGGGTGCAGCTCCACAAAATGAATTTGTCATCAGGTTTAAAGCTTTTTTGGCAGGCTATCCCAGAGCCAGCCAAGGTCCTTGAAGTAGGAAAAGCTTTCCTGCTGCTCGGCTCCTCTGCATCCCAGCAGGTCCGAGGATTAAATTTATGGCTGCCGTCAAAGCCTCTGACAGGCCTTAAAGGCAGAACAGTGCTTCACCGGCTCCCCCCTCTATCAGTCCCAGAGGAGTGGAAGATGAGGCCTTTTTATTGGCAGCTGTGGAGCAAGCGATGCCCCGGTGTGCTGGCATAATGTGACTCTGTGCTCAGACGCCACGCATGCCACTGCTCGCTATGTCTCTCTCCATCTCGCCTTTTCTTTTTCTCCCCCATATGTGTCACACACTCTCGCTGCCGTCGCTTGCTAATACTGCTTAGTTCTATTTCCATATCTGTCTCCCTATGTCTGTATCTCTTGCCGCCTCTCTCTTCCCGCTGCATTTCCATTCGACTTCACACTTGTGGCTCCGAATGACCTTTAAAACTGAAGTTCTGTCACGTGTGCTCGTAGAAGGACTCATCTCATCTATACAGTTAATCTCAGGTTTCTTATGCACGGCACAATATTTTGACTCAGCATATAATACGACTGCTTTATGATGAGAAAATGCTTCAGTCGTGCAATTTACATAATTGACTTTGAGGACATACAGATTGTCTCATCTTGAATTTCTCATCTAGGTTTAATTTCGGAAAATATTTCTCAATATTTGCAAGGGTATTTCATGTTTGGATGCACCAGAAATAAACAACATATTCCCGCTGGAGCAACAAATGAAAGGTCAGTCTCTCACCTCGGGTTCACGACAGCTTTTCTAGCTCTTACTTAGTCAAGGTGAGCCCGCAAGCACCTCTTAGCTGTAATTCTTAAAGCTATTGATTTTCCTGCTCTCCTTCTCCAGCACTGCTCCAATTATGTATAACCACAAGGATTTCCATGAACTGCTCCGAGACCGCTTGTCTAGCACTCCTTCAGATGCTGCGCCTGGCCCTGGAAACAAACCTTGGGAAAGTGTTTGTGGGAGGGTTAATGAATTTAGATCAGTGTTTGCAGCAAACACAGCCTCGCCATCCATTGCAGTGGCCTTGAAGTCGGCAGGCCCGGGGTTAGAGTTGGGTCGTCTCCGAGACAATGTGGCTGATTAGGATAGCAAACACCAGAGACTGTGGAACAGTGTCTCACAGCCAGAGACCGGCTAAATGGTAAGCCACGGTCCACAGTAAATAAGCTGTGAGGTACACAGATAAATCACTGAAGGCACACTGGGACCCACATGGTTTTAGGAATTGAAATAAATGTCTTTTCTATAATGAGAAAAACACTACTAGCGCACTGGAAAGTTTATATACACAGGTACAACCATAAAACAGCTCTTGTATGTCAGATTTAAGCGGAAAAAAGAAAAGTGACGAATAATGATAAGTGCACATCACCACACAGACATAATACGACCCTTAACCCATAAAAAGACCCTGTGCTACTTTTGTGGCAGTTCCCTCTATATCTAACATTTCCTAAGGTATTAAACGCTATTTATTAAAAAAAAAAAAGATCCTCCATATTTTGCATTTTTTCTAGGGAAAATGACATATTTTCCAGTGTTTAATTTACTGATCATATAGATGTTCATAAAAGCTCAGATTAAAATGAAGGGTTATTGTATCAAAAGCAGAGAAAACTAAAGAAAAAGTGAGTATTTCAGTAAAATATGTAAATAACTGAAGATAAAACAAGTGTTTCCATCCGCCATCATTTGTTAAACTCTGTGCGTTTTACTGGTGAATCAATGTTGTAGAAGATGACGGTGTTTCCACGTTCACTACGGAGCCTCTGAACGTCCAAATGG
>JAPQRP010000015.1:4200356-4216176 GCA_037367295.1 Apogon hyalosoma
ATGGGTCATATCTGATGACCATGAAAAGATGACAAATTGTATTTTACACCAATTATTTACATGTATTGATAGGATTATTTATTTATTTTTTTATTTATTTAAAGGGACAGTGCATATTAATGTACATGTAAATGTAAATATGCCAGGATTAGCCTAAGGCTAACATTATAATGGCAAAAATTACAAATAAATACTAAAAATGAACAACACTATAGAAGAACTGGACAACTGGCACACACTAATGACATTAACAAAGAACACTGAGAAGATACAGAGAAGCATGACATTAATACCAACAGATCTGGTTTAGTTTTAGCCACTTTTAGTGGATCAACACACATTAAATGGTTTAGATCAGCAGATGCCTTTGGTCGGTGTTGGACGTTTGGGGCTGTAGGGGTTAATGGAATGTGTTTCCGGACTATTTGGCCATTATCAACGAATTAACGAATTAACGATTTTATTTCAGTTTCATACAAATACAAAACAAAAACAATTTCAGGCATATTTCTCACAATTTGAAGCCAAATGCTTATTTTGCCATACCATCCCTTAAACTACCCTGAAAAAGAAGCAAATATATATCAATAAGTCACAATTACATCCTTCCATTATTTCATATGCATGTCATGTTACTTTGAAAGTGATGCTTTGGAACTGTGGAGCTCTAAGTAGTCTCATAAAATCCTAAATTCACTCCATAATTTGACTCCAAAATCAGAAAAACATCTATATTTTACATCACTTAATGTGTTTATAAGACAAACAACCCTCTGAAGTAATAATCCCCTTCTCTGAATTTAATAACAAACAGGAAAGTTTTTGTTCTCAACTTAAAAAAGTATTTGCTGTGTTTTTAAATATACTGCATGTAATAATTTCAGGGTGCAGGATCCTACATAAAATTTATTAGCAGACTCATAAAAGCCAGCTATATTTATTATTCTAATTGCCCTGTTATGGGGTTTAATTACAGGGTCCGTGTTTGTTTTATAGACATTTCCCCAATCTTCACCAGAGTATATAGCATTACAAATGATCACTACAACATGTGCAGGCATTTTCTGCACAATAAATCACTTATTTTATGTAGAATAGTAATAGATGTAGACAATTCAAGTTTAACATCCTCTATATGTGAGTTTACGATCTATAATCACTGCCAAGAGTTTAATTTCATACACTTTCAATTTTGATTCCATCCATATTCTGTTTTATTTCAGTTTGCTTTGCCAGACCCAAATACCATAAATGTTTGTTTTGTTTTCATTTAGTGATAACTTATTTACCTCAAACAATTTCTTCCCTTTCTGTTGTTTTTTAGTAGTTTCTTCATATCCTCCCCTGAAAAACAAAATGTACCATGTGCCAACATTTGCGCTACAGACATAAAATAAGTACAAATAACTTAGGCCCTAATACTGCAACTTGTGGAACACCACAGGTTACTCTTTTACCAGTGATTCTGTGTCATTTCAATATAAATATATATAATGTGGGTTTATTGGTACGTATTGGTAAGTTTTGCTTCAAACTATCTATTTACAGTCTAAATATCCTCCACCTATACCAATATATTGTAAAAATAAGGTTCAAGTAGGTTTGTATGGCTTTTCCTTGTAGATAGAATCTTTTAATTCACACCGGTTGTAATTCTAATCCTTCATTTGCAGTATATTTTCTTTGGATGGTTCACTAAAATGAAGTGGTACATGGAATATATAGAATATAAGCCAGAGCAAGGCCATATGTTTAAATATGGACAATACTGTTCCTACCAATATTTGAGATCTTCCATTGTACTATTTTTTTTTAAGATGTCATGAACCAATAAATCTAATATGTACGCATACAACTGGAGTTATCACCAGAAAAAAAACAGAAAAGACCTCAAGAACTTTTATACAATATGTAAAAAAAAAAAAAAAAGTCTTTAAAAAGTTAAATCCGTGACGTCAGACAGCAAAATATTTTTTTAAAAACAGTGTAAAGGAATATATAAAATACAATTTTTAAATAAATATAACGATGAGGAACAGTAACAGAAGTGTTTAAAGAAGAAAATACAGCTGTGTTGTTTTGTGCTCTTATGTTTTCTATGGGACGTTATAACTTGAGCTCCTTTCCAGTAACTTAGTGCTGACCTGTTCTTTTTTTTATGGACTGTATATGTAGGTTATGTAAATTTGGGGTAGGACAACATAAGCTCAGCTTCTTCCTATTCCATTTCGGACATAAAACGTTGTTGAGGAGCCACAATGAGGTAGTTGAACACTGTTCTGTTTTGGGTTGGCTTATTGCCTTCAGTACTCTGGAATGTTCTGTTTTAATAGGTGGTTTCTCTTCGCCTTTCGTTCACCTTTCATTCCTACTTATGTCTGAAATATGTTCAAAACCTAAGCGACGTTTAGACGGTAACGACCTGAACGGAAAACGCAACAGTGGCGTTGGGTTCTCACTTTTAACGCGTTCTCACTTTTAATTCCGCGTTTAGGGGGGAAAACTCTGCATGCAGACGGACACGCCAAAGTGTGTGACATTTCATATTTATCGATATAGTATGCACGTCAGGTGACATCACCACCAAGACCAAGCGCCTGCGTAGAACCTTTCTACTTCTCTTCCTGTTCTCTCTTAGCATGAAATTCAATCACAAAACAGGAAACAGAACACTGCTCCCCTGTAAAGATCGGTGACAACTGCTGAAACGACTCCTGGATGTAAATTAAGAGCGGCTACAACAACTTGAAGGTCAGTCGCAGGGAAATAATCCGACATGTTTTCCTGTACGGGCACGTGGGGGTGTGTATTGGCAAAAATCTGGCTATACAATACAAATCACAATACTAGGATCACGGCACAATATATCATGATATTACTAGCAAGGCGATTTTTAGGTTTTTTTTGTTTCTTTTTTTTTTTTTCAATTATTATTTCCTGGAAGAACTGAATTACACCAGAAATATGCACAAATACCAAACACATTTTTATTTGATCAGAACTGGATCTAATGCTATTTCCCAAAATGTTCCTCTGTAAAAACTTAAATTATGTTTTACAGACACTACAGTTTAAGATCCTGCTCAAATGTTCATTGTGTTCAACAATGTTCATATTCTATTAGTTCAAAAGTAATGTCATAACATTATTTTTGTACAATCCCAATAAATTAACTAACATCTGCCTGACTCAGACAGTAAAAAATGCTTTTAGGATGCTTCAAATAACCATTATTTAACAAAACAGCGTTAATAATAATAAATAAAATGTAAACAAAACCCAAAAAAGAACCCCTGCCATATCTGCATTTGAATTAATACCTAAAAATATAAATACAGTATTTTTTAACATCGATACAGTATTGTGAGATGAAATATTGCGATATATTGCAGAACTGATATTTTCTTACACCCCTATGTAAACTCTACATGACGATGCGGGAGTAGAGTGTTTTTCAGATTTCCACTCTGGAAGGTGGTTTCACTTTTTTTGCGTTTTCAACCCCCAAAAAAGCCGTTGCCGTCTAAATAAAAAGGCACATCTGATCAAATATTTTGTGGTTTTCACCCGAGAACGTTGTCGTGTAAACTGGGCTTCAGTTAACCATGTCAGCGAGGTGTAAATAGCAAGATGACCCTGTTTTTTTTGTTTTGTTTTTTTTACATGTAGACTAAGAGACAGGTCGCCAACAGGAGTAAAAGGGTAAAACGAGTGGTTAACGCTAATTATAAGATCAATTTCAGTCCATTAAACACAGCAGCAGCTCAGAGAGATAGACTGGACTGATGAGGAAAAGGTGCATCTTGGGAGTTTCAGGTGAGCTTCTTCTTATCTGTTATAGAATTACAAAGTTAGTCGTGAGGAAGTCAAATTATTTGATCTAAGTTTGTTAAATCAGAGCAACTTTGTTTAGTGTGATCCTTAACGCAATATTTAAGAGGAAAAAAAAATAACTAAAAAATTAGCAAGATAGCAGCTGAGCTCAGTCAGTTCAGTGCTAAACACTGGTGTGCAAATCATTCCAGGGGTAAAAATTCATCGCTGACAGCTCGCATTTCACAGCTGGAAGCCCAGATGGGGATATTAGACGGTGGCCTTGCTAAGAGAAAGGCTTTTTATAATGTATCAGTTCATGAAGACAACCCGAGTGATGAATCATAACTGTGATCATAACTCATGTCTGTGCCGAGGACAAAACTCCAGCCTTCTTCTCCCATCTCAGACTCCTCTCTGTAACTCAAAGAGACTCACTTGTCATGCACAGGTCTGTCCCTGTTGCGAGCAGATTCATTGCACATTTACACTGGGATAAATAGCATTTCCTGGGGAATAAGCCAGCTCTTATTGGAGATTCAAGTTTCAGCAGGGATGGCAATTTGTGCCCATCATGCAACACTAATTTATAATGACACCCCTGGAAATGCTGCTTCTCATTTCATTTGCAATGCTAACTTGCCTCCAGACCACGCTAACATGGCTCAACAGTCGGATACGGAGGGGGCTAATTGCGCTAGGGTGGCCAGTAGCAACATGAGAGCCTATAATTGGAGAACACGCTCAGTGTGTGAAGAACCATTTGCATATCACTTCCACTGTCTCTGTGAGGTGATGAAACATTATTAGCTGGAACACTCTCGCTGTCCACGGTTGACGCTGCCCTCACTTTCTGCACTTATTCCTTTCTCAATATATTTTCTATCTGAATATAACTACGTACAAGTCTTTTTTTTTTTTTCGCAGAACTTTGAACGTCTGTTGATCAAGCAAAGCACATGCACCTGTCAGTTAAGCCCTGTTCAGACCCTACACCAACATGTGTCTTAGATTTCTGATTTCAAATGGCCAGCTGTAAGCGCGTCTGTTCACACCTGGCACTAAAAGCCTTCAGTGATCACTCGCAATCAGATCTGACTTCCCTGCGCTGTATGCAAATAAACTAGCTCAGCCATAGCCGAAAAAATACCACAAGCTTTTTCGGTTTTGTAATGTTATTTTTTTGAGAATTTAATTCACCGTGTTGCCCAAAGGTTATGAGCGGCAGCTTTTAAGGTGGGGTATTTCTTGACATTTTACTCATTGCATGTGCTGATGCTATGAATCAGTGGTAAAATTAGGAAAAATGTATTGTTTGATTCTTGTATTAAGTTAGCGATAAATGTGTAAAAGCAGTTGAGGGGTAGGATTAAATAAGTTTATTCTTCTTCCTACTCCTTTTCGACCATGATATATTCTGTTCATTTAAATGTTATTTTGTTTTTTGTCTTATTTTGCTTTGTTTAGTTTGATTTTGTTTCTTTGCATGTTTGAAGTAAATAAATCAACGCATCCTAAATTTTTACACGACAGCTTTGGACACTTTAATTGCTGGTGCTACCTCGACACACCTCAGCTAAGCGGGGCATTTTTGGCATTTCCTTTCAATTCTACAGAATTAACTGTGTTTTGTTTTTGTTTTTTTAAATGAATTGTTTTTATATTTTATAATTGCTTTCTATTGATTTTGTTTTTTATCTTGTGGTTGATCAACTGAGACTGGTTTAAAATGTCTTGTATTTATTTATTTTTATTGATTTTATGAAAGCATTGTTGTAGTTCCATGTACTTATTTATTGTTTTGAGTTGTTCTTTCAATTGTTTCATTGTTTTTTATGAAGTGCAGCACTTTGGAAACATTCTTGTTGTTTAAATGTGCTATGTAAATAAAGTGGATTGGATTGGATAAAATGTACTATATAAATAAATATGACTTGATTTATTGATTTATTTCTGCATCTAGATAACATCATTATTGCAGTACATAAGTGCAATATGTTTACACTGCATGTATTTCTATTTACCTATCCTGAATGCACTAGATTTTCCACCTTCCATTAGAAAAAAAAAAAAAAAAAACTTTTCTGCAATATTTCAAGATTTTTTTTGCAATATTTGAAGAGCGAAAAAGTGAATGAAAAACAGCTGCATGGAAATATTCCTAATAACGTGTTGTCCTGTGAGGCCTAAAAGGAGCAGCATCATTACTTGGACTTTAAAAACAGAGGACTCACTTTCCCCACTCTATCTGAGCAGTCCCCCTTTTAGACCTTATGGGCTTGTTAGAGGACACAATACACCTAGGGGCAGCAGAGTTGTCCAGGCCTCCTCCCCGTAGAACAATGAGGCTGTTGTGTTTCCTCAGTAGTGAGGAGAAGTCCTGGGAGACTGCAGAGGCAGCTGTGGTGGGATCTAGGGACAAGGGGAAGGACTCTGTTAGGCGGAGTGCAGCAATGGGGTTTTATGGGGGGAGGGGTGTGAGGTTATGGAGTCTAGAGGGCCTGTGTGTTGTGGGAACCCCGATCTCCCCACTCAACCCAGTCCTCCCCTCCACCCCCATCTTTTCTGACTCCAGAAAAGGCCAATGCGACAGAACTGCCATTTGCAATGCAGATCATGTCCAGGAGGAAGGAAAAAAGAAGCTGGGAATCAATGGTCCTGTATCAATCTGCTGACTGCTAATGTCCTCCACATTCTGATTCTTGACCCCTTCCCTGCCGTCCCCCAGACAAACCGCCATTGTCCCCGAGGGCCCCACCTTTCTCCCTTTACTCTATTGCAAAGCCAAAGATGCCACATTAGGCAAGGAAAATCCACAACTCAAGGTTTCTTTGAAGAGAGACGCAGTAACTGTCATTTAGAAATGTGTTTAGCAGGTTTGGGGCCACAACATAATGGGCTGAAAAGAGAAAAGAGTGAGAAGGGGGAGGTTTGAAATAGCGAAACCAGTCAGTGTTTGGCCAACGCAACATTTAACCCTTGTGGTCATTGTCATAATATCCCAATTTGTGTCACAAATCTGGTTAGAGCGATACGGTAAATCAGAGAAAGAAAAGACGGAGTGTCAGGTGACACAACTCAATGTCAAAGACAGGACGATTCGGAAACCTCCGTCCTCGGCTCTTATCATACCTGAGCAACGGTGGAAGAAGAAACCACCTCATTATTCTTACGAGATTCTTCTAATGAACTAACAGGCTCATGAGACTGTTAAATTTAACCCATAAAGTCCCAAACAACCCCAGGCGACCAAAATCATCTTCCAGTATTAAGTGTTTAATAACTTCTGATTCACTAATCTTATCAATACATGTAAATAATTGGTGTAAAATGCAGTTTTCCATCTCTTCATGGTCATCAGATATGACCCATCTGGATGTGGAAACACAGTCATCCTCTACAATACTGATACACCAGTAAAACCCACGGAGTTTAATCAATGACAGTGGATGGAGACACTGGGTTTATGTTCAGCTAATGATAAATTATGTTGAAAAAGTCACATTTTCTTTTTTTTTTGTTTCTGATATTATGACAATTAACTGTAATCTAAGCTTTTATGAACATCTACAGTATCAGTAAATTAAATATGGGAAAATACCTGATTTTTATTTTAGAAATGCAAAATACGGAGGATAATATTATAATTAAATGGTGATAAATCACTTTAAAAAGGTTAAATAGAGAGAAAAAAAATCATTTCGGAACTACCACAAAAGTCACACCGGGTCTTTATGAGTTAAAAAAAAAAAAAAAAAACACCAATTAGCAAATCAGAGCACTCGTTCTTTCTCTCATGTCCAGCTCGCAATAACATCACAAAGATGTCTTACTTTAGATGGAACACCTCAGATACACTCATTCCAGTGATACACTTTTTGTGAACCCTTTTAGCATGAAACACCATTTCAGTTTGCAGAGTGGCTCAAATCAAGCGTGATAAGCCAATATATTAAAAATGTTTTGATTGCTTCTATGCATGAGGAATTTCATCTCATCTTACATATTATTGCTTTGACTCCACAGAATAAACTTAAAGATAATCAGTTCTGTTTATTCCCCAGTGCACCCAAATGCTAACAAGCCCACATTAAATGCAGTGGACTATGTCAGAACCACCACACTCAGCTGTTCCGGCCAAACAGACGGAAATGCATACAATTAGCAAATGTGCACCTTTTATGGAAAGCATCCCAGCTATTTCTAGCCATTAGTGATTTGGTTTGAAGCGGCAAACTGCTTCCAAGCCCTTGACCTCAGGCGAACAGAACACCGGCGGGGGAGTAAATTGGCTGCGATGCGATTCCGAAGCCGAAAGTTCAGCATGTGCAGGGCGGTTGGCCTCAGACTATTCATTATACCGCAAGATTGAGATGGAGGGTCGTCCAGTGGCACCTTGGCTCTCATTTGGAGGAGAACAGCTGAAAGGGCCACATATGGATGCACTGACCCCTCAACCCGCTCAGGGATTGACTAAGGTCTTAAAATCATAATATTGCCCCAAGGTAATGAGAGAACTACGGGCATTTTGTTTTGGTGGTTCATTTTCTGTCAGCTGCTCATGTGGGTGACATTTTATTTACTGGAAAGGTTGCATGGCACTGTTTTAAGCATAAAGACTCATTTGTATTCACACTTTATTCGCAGTTTGGGGAAAAAAATAAGAGCGCCAGAAGTTGGTTGTGTGTTTTATAAGAGCCTCTGCCACTCATCATGAGTGCATTTTCATCTAGTTTTACACACCCTCTCCACCCCGTAGTACATATGCATGATTTCTGACCAGGCTGCTTCTGCATAAAAATGCTATACAGTGGATTAGCTACCACTGAATGGTATGATTTGGAAGCCAGTCTGTCAGTTCTCCCTGTCCATGAGAAGAAGCCTTTCAGTCCTGTTGCCTGCTGTTTATTTATGAGCGAGTCTAGGCCCAGCGTTTTTAATCATTCATGAAACTTCGACGGGCCGCAAAAGAAGTCAACACCATGCTGGATCCTTATCCCAAACATAGAGGTAGAAAAACATCCAATTTTCTCAGAGATTAGAAAATGAAAATATGTGGCAAGAAATAGGAGGAAAATCCATAAGTGGCATTCGATGTCATTGTGTGTCTCTTGTTTTGTTTGGATTAATACTCTGCTCTTAAAAACAAATCAGGATTGCTAATGATTGACGTGTGCATGTAATCTTCCGCGTCTGATAAGACAACCAGCAATTATTAATCTATTCAATAGCCGGACCTGAGAAACGGTGTTGTTTTCCCCTTCGAGATAACCCATCGAATAACAAAACCCACAACGTCACGACACAGCTGGGATTCTGCAATCTTCCGCCACCCGTTCCAATAGCAATACAGCTCTCCCGAACTCTATTCTCATTAATATGTGAAAATAAATTACGGGGGGTAAAGCCAAATAAATTGAAATGTTTCATAAAGGTCAGCTGCAGTACTCACGCTGGCAAAATCGCGGTTGTAAATCAAGGAGTTGAAAAGTTCAAATTAAAATTGTTGACATATTTACCGCCGAGCCCAAAGCAGTCAGATATAAAAAGTGGAAGGGAGAAAATAATAACTTGATTAACAGGAAATAATGCGCTCTGTTTGTTTTTTAGATTATATATGTATAAACTAATGTGCTTCACTTCAGTGCAAGCATCTGGAGCCAAGTTGGGAGGGGAAGACAGAACAGGTCGGTCGTGGAGGAAACCTTTTTTGGCAAATGGAGGTTAGAGGGGGTTGGTAAATGAGTGTGTGTTTGTGAGAGGCAGCAAGAAAAGGAAAGTGTGTGTTTGTATGTGGAGGGGTCAGCTAAGCTCCCCCGGTTCAGTTTGCACAGTGTGAAGATCATAAACCCATAAACCCACACAATTAGCCTCTATTAAGACACTAGCAAACACTTTATAAATCTGCCGTCTTTACTGACAGCTCATGTCACCGCTTGCAGATCAGAACGGTGGATCTTTAGAACTCTGACTCATAATGACACTATCACTCTAGTAATACATGTGGTTTTGTTTAGTTGCATATTACATACATACAATAAGATGATTTTAACCCTTTCATGCATGAATTATGAGTACCTTCGTTGAGATTTTTTTTTTTCCAGACTGTTTTTATTCCTCTTTAGGCATGAAAAAAAAAACAAAAAACAATGCGATTGCAATTTTTTATGAACCTATTTTGCATGGAGTTACAAAAATGTCCAGTCAGCTGGACCCCATGCGTTGAATTTTTGAAGCTAATAACTAATGTAACTAACGCTGGCGTGAAGCGAAAGTGAAACTTAACATGCTTTCAATGTCCGACTCCAGGCTTCTATGCCTCTATTATACAGCGGATCTTACATGAAATTTTCACAACGTCTAACCTGTATCCTCTGGACCCCCTCCACTGCTCTATGGGTCCCCCCGGAAATGCTGGACCCCATGAATTTGTCACGTTTATCCCCCCTTTTACAGCACCCCAGCTACCTACATCTACTGTGGAAAAGTAAAAGCAAAAAAAAAAAAGGTTTAGACAAATCTAATTTAAGTTTTAGTTGATCTTTTTCAACATGAAACCATATATACATTTGTAATATTTACAGTATTTCTGATATGGAGGTGGTGGAATATATAACTTCTACCTCAGATCCATCAGTGCCAGACAGTGCTACGTATCCTGGCCACAAATATTTCCAGTGAGATTAATATGAGAAAATCAGGAAAACCATTACGTTCTTGTCAGATAGTTGCGATGAACTGTGTTGGTGTTTTACTTGGCATCCTTTGGACTTTAAACGGCGCTGTTCTCACCTGCTCGAGGAATGCGATTAATAAACTGACACTCTCTTCTATATGTGGTAGGTGTGAACAGGTTAGAAAATGTGTGAGATGTTCTAAATATTCACAGTTTGAGCTCTAAATCCTGTAACAGCCTTTACAACCTATCTCATGGTTTAAATCAAGTCTACGGACATGCACAAGGCAAGCACGCATGTGTATATTTGAGTCTGTGGCTTGTGTGCGATGTAATCAGGAGCAAATTCTTCAGCCTTGTTTCCGCCACTTGATGACAAGATTTGACAAATGTTGAGGCACAGCTGCACGCAGAAGTGCTGCAGCTCTGTTTGGAAATATTTCTGCTGTGTCTGTGCCAGTATTCAGGGATTAGAGCTAAGGAAGGCTGCATTACTCAGGAGATGGAACATCTGGGTTTCTGAAGGGCAATCCACGAGATACCCACCGGTCTTGGAGGAGAGATGAGGTCCGGCACTAGCCATTTCAAAAGGTTAGCCAATTCGCCTTAAACCAAATGGAGCAGACAGCCTCATGCTGCACTGGGTATTCACCAGGCACTGCAGCGATTGGACGTGCAAACAAATCCACTGACTGCAGAATAGACAGAGGTGTCAGAAGTATTTACATTCATGACTCAGGTAGAAGTTTAGATACTAGGGTTTAAAAAGACTTCTGTAGAAGTTCAAGTAGCAACTCAAGCTTTTAAAGTGTAAAAGTACTGGATTCAAAGCTACTTAAAGCAGGGGTGTCAAACTCATTTTAGTTCAGGGGCCACTTTAAGCCAGATTTGATCTGAAGTGGTCCGGACAAGTGAAATAATAACATAATAATATACACATAACGTCAACTCCAAACTTTCCTCTACGTTTTAGAGCGAAATAAGTAAAATTATTTCATGAAAATGTTTATATCTACCAACTATCCTTTAAAACAATGTGAATACCATGAACAAACTGAAATTTCTTAAGAAAGCTAAACAAAATTATGTCTCAGTTTATCATTTACACATGTACATTACAACTTACAGATCACAGTGGATCTACAAATACACACAACATTTAATAACAGGCAGAATCTTGGTAAACTTGCACTTCAGACATTTCAAAATGTTCGTATTTGTTCAGGTTATTCACATTTTTTGTGAAATGATAGTTTGTTTTAGTGTAAATACTGTAAAATGACATGAAAATGTTTACATTTACAAAGAAAAATGTGGAGTTGTGAGTATTTATAGGTTATTATGATAGTATTTTACTGATCTGACCCACTTGAGATTAAACTGGTCTGTATGTGGAACCTGAACTAAAATGATTAATAGCTTCAGTGTAATTTTTGTATTTCACAGATTCATCCCACGGGCCAGACCGGACCCTTAGTGGGCAGGGTTTGGCCCCCGGACCGCATGTTTGAGACCTGACTTAAAGTATAAAAGTAAATGTAAAGGGGAAAAAAGCCATTAGGACAAAAGTTTATGCGGTGCCACAGGGGCTTATAGTGCATAACCCCCCCCAAAAAAAAAAAAAAAAAATTTTCTAAAGGCCATAATGACTATAATGTTATATTAAAATGTTAATGTTAAAAAATGTGGGATGCACTAGTCTACCTGTTTCAGCCGCATATACTCCCATTGAAAATAAATGCATTTTAGTCCAATGCAAATGAATTAAAGAACCATATATGTGCGCTACTGAGCATTAACATGTGTTTCATAGAGTGGAACATATGATGACTAGTTGAATATAAGTATTGGAACGGTGCAAAAAGTCAGGTGCGATGGATCGCGCACAAACCAATAGGGTGTCGGAATGGTATACGTTTATACTTCTCATCTAACCACAATCAAATTCACTCAATCCAGATGTTGTGATTTATCTGGATAGTTTGTTTTTATTTGAACGATGATGAGCCGGAATGAAATAGGAGTAACAAGGCTATTTCTAAAATCTGAGGAGTAGAAGTAAAATAGTCGGCTGAAAAATAATTACTCCACACAGTAAAAAAATGCAGTGTCAATATTTCGGAGTCAAACTATTTTAACCTTGATAGAGTATTTATGGCTCTATGGAGAGTAAACCAGCTCTAACAGTAGAGTTAAAAGTCAGTGTAAAGTTCTGCACAGATGCAGTGTAAAATTCAACTCTACAGAGTGATGATTAGTGCCAGTCTGCCGCATTGCATTGTGGGTACTGGACATTTTACTCATTGTGTTCTATTTTATGGGCAGGGGTTCAAGGAGGGGTTTGTGTTAATGTTTATTTAGGTTAATGTGTCTGTTTTACAACATTTATTGGCCTTTTTATGCTTTTTTTTTTTTTTTTTTTACTAATATGACACCTTTAGTGAAACCTGTAGGCCGAACAATACCAAACCTGATTGTCAGTGTGATGTTATAATTGTATGCCAGGCAGGGCGGAATTTGCTTTTGCAAAGGAAAAGTATGTCCTACTGTCTTTGAAACCAATAGAACAAACTTATGCCCCTCAGGATTACACCGTCTCAATATTAGCATAGGATGCAAACGGATGAAGAAAGTAACACTGCAGAGAAATAAATATTTAAACATAACAAAGTCATTTTTAAACTAAATCTGGAGAAAAAAATAGCTCTATAAAGTGTAATCATAATACTCTTAACAGTGTGAAAACAGCACAGTCTTAAATATTCTACACATTTCATTGTTAATTTGGACACTGAATTGAGTAGAATTAACTCTTGACACTGGCCACATAGAGTAAATTTTACTCTAAATTTGAGTGGGACCAAATGTCATCTGAAAGAGTTGAATTCAACACTCTAAGAGTTAAATTGAGTTAAACTGTTTTGGTTTTTTTTACTGTGCAGGAAAGAATAAAAGGTTATTCAAAAAGAATGAACCGATTTCATGACGCATTGCTTCAGTTCTCAAACATCGTCATGGAATGAGTCTGGATTTTTTTAAGTTTTGAACGGCTAACCTCAATGACCTTAAACATCGAATAACAACAGCGAGTAACTCAGTGGACTGATCTGCTGATACGCTTTTGGGAGGAATTCTCTTATGACATTGATGTTGTCCGTGCTGCAGGCGGTGGCCACATTGAACACTTGTAAGACAGGAAATAAAAGTTGATTGTGAGTCGAATACTCGTGACTTGGCTGGAGTTTTCTATTGCTTTTCCTTATTAAAATATTGCAAAATGAAATCGGTTCATTCTTTTGAAATAACCCTGTCGATAACCAAAATGTCTACTTAAATAAGGTAACGAAGTATTTGTACTTTGTTACTTGACACCTCGGAGAATAGGTACAAGAAAGAGTGACAACGCATGTAAATCGGCCTGAAACC
This sequence comes from Apogon hyalosoma, assembly GCA_037367295.1. Taxonomy (NCBI): domain Eukaryota; kingdom Metazoa; phylum Chordata; class Actinopteri; order Kurtiformes; family Apogonidae; genus Apogon; species Apogon hyalosoma. Next base: position 4,214,272 of record JAPQRP010000015.1, read on the forward strand.
GAACCTTACACGGCAGTAAAAAGAACAGACAAAGATTGATGAGCAACTATAAATTATTGTACATTAAAGCTTCAGGACACCACAATGATAAAAGTACCGAAAATCCTGGTAAGTATGAAGTCAAAACAAAAGCGGAATGAAATATAACATTCAGAAAAGTTTCCATTTACATTTCAAGAGTTGCCCGAAAAGAGCGTGTAGAACAGCATGAAAACATCAGCTCAGGGAAGTCGCCTTGATCTTATTGGGACAACAAGCACCCAACAGGAGAAAAGATGGATTGGGGACTCAGAGGGTCACCAGTGTTTGTGTGTTTGCTTTTGGTGTTTGCAGAGAAGGCCTCTTTTTTACGATGCCATCTGCGCCACAGCAAGAAAGGCCTGTATTGTCCGTACGTGCAAGCCCCTTGTGAATGATCACTGTGTTGAGGCGTTAATGACAATACCATTTGAACTTCCCACACTGCTTTTCTTTCATGGTTTAAAGTTCTACTCCGCGCGCCAAGGAAAACAAGAGCGTAATGGACATTCTCTGGCTGAGCAATTATGTGAAACAAGACTGCCCTCGTGTTTTGTTTGTGAGGGTTTGTGGCGGAGCTAAACACTAGCCGGCCGGAGCAAAGTGCAAAAGTTCAGTTCTTCAGATGGTGAACTGGACATTGACAAAGTGGATAAGTCTTGAAAAACTAAATGCAAAAATTCATTATTAGAATGAGCGGGAATGCAACACAACTGGTTTGTTTCAGTTCCGTTTACCATGGTTGCTAGTAACAACGTTTACATGCACTAAACACAGTTTTTGCACAGATGAAATCCTAATAAACTGTTTACGTGGCGAGTGAAAATAAACTTGGCTTTAACCCATAAAGACCCAGCGCTACTTTTGTGTCAGTTCCCAAATGAATTTTTCTCTATATTTAGCCTTTCTTAAGTGATTTATGACCTTTCATTCTAATGTTATCCTCTGCATTTTGCATTTTTTTCAGTGAAAATCTGGTATTTTCCCGCATTTGATTTACTGATCATGTAGATGTTCACAAAGTTAAAGATTCACAGATTAAAGATTGTCATTATATCAGAAACAGAACATAAACCAAGTGTCTCCATCCACTGTCAATGGGTTTTACTGGTGAATCAATGTCGTAGAAGATGACAGCGTTTCCATGGTAACCATGTACCCTCTGAATGTCCAAATGGGTCATATCTGATGACCATGAAAAGACGACAAACTGCATTTTACACCAATTATTTACATGGATTGGTAGGATTAATGGATCAACAAGTCTTAAATGGTTTAGATCAGTAGATGCTTTTGGTCGCCAGTGGATGTTTGGGTCTTTGTGGGTTTATATTTTCTGTTGGTGTAGTAGTGATAACAGTTATAAATATTTGTTCTCGTTATGGGTAGTTATACTAGTAACATCAGTTCTAGTTTTTAAAGGTTATTGTTGAGTTTGCTGTGCATCCTCTAAATGTAAAGTCTCATGACATAACTTATGTGACACCATATCGATAAATTGATTGATTGTATGCATATACTTGTTCGTATCCCAATTAAAAACAGTGTTATTTCATAGTTTTTCACTAACTTTCCACTGTGTGAACTCAGCCTCACTCTTTTCTTATAAAAAACACTTTCTTGAAAAAGTCAAAGGTCATTGATAAGGTTGGAAAAGGTTGCTGATATTTGCTCATATCCAAAAAATTGATATCCTTTTTTAAATTTGTTAACCCTGTAAAGCCTGAACCATTAAATCTGACAGAAAATCCCAGTTCTTTGAAACTGGAGCCTTTATTGGTCCTTCTGGACCTAAAAAAAAAAAAAAAAGTTTTTTTCCAAATATCAATTTCCATGTATGAGTTTCAATTTTGTATCATATTTGATACATCAGGTCTCAATGCTCAA
>JAPQRP010000015.1:4246555-4259987 GCA_037367295.1 Apogon hyalosoma
AATTAAGAAACAAAAGAAACACTAAGATTTGCCTCTACAATCACATTTTTCAGGAAAAAAAAATATCACATTGATCATGTAGAGGGCTTCAAAACTCATGTATCAAATATGATACGTTTGGCGTTACAGGGTTAATAGATGTTTTCCCATCTTGTCTTCACTCAGCTCTCTGCAAAACTCCAAAATCTCTGTATATCCCTCCCTTATTTTCAGAATATTCCACGACCAGCAAGTGAAGTGCACATAAGATAAATATTTAAGGCCTGGAGGTATTGTCAGTTCAAGTCACAGCACAGGAAAAAAAAAAAAAAGACACACACCCCATTGGTTCAAAAGCATAACCACATGAAACCACAGTCTGCTTTATTCCACGAGTGCTTTCTTTACTCATCTTTTCTCCTTTTCACCATCAAGCCCAATTATAGTGGCTCTGATCTCATTCAAACACATTTAATGACAGACCGAAGGGGTAAATGGTAGCTTAAAAAAACACTTTGTGAATCAGTAACTCCGGCCTCAGACTGCGATTCAGTTCATGCGCAGTATTTGTGTGTTGTGTGGATGCATGAATGTGTTGGTGCTCTGCCAAAACATGGGGTAACATCTATTAGATAAGAGCTTCTCCAAAAAAAACAAAAAAAAAAACAAAAAAACGCTAACTAAATGGACTGTGGACCCTGCTGTTTGTCTGTCCGAAGGCTGGAGACACTGAGGAATTTGGGGCAGAGCAGGGCAGGGCCACTGAGAGACGTGGAGCTCACTTTGGGTCACTGCTTCTGAGGTCAACCCCCCCACCTTCCTCCCCCTTCTCCCCCCTTTTGTGTCCCCATTCAACCTACAATATGCCATGAGCAACAATATTCCGCAACACCCCCAGCAAATCCACCCATCCATCTTAACAAGTCGTTTAATCTGGTATTGAGCGGTGAAATCTTATTTTATCACAAAAGGCGTTTTGACCGGGGGGTTGAATCATTTCATTTGTTTCCAATGAAAATCTTGTTTTCAGAAATAATAGCATTAACTGTTATTTTCTAGTATTTGAATGGGGGGGGTGCTAAAACTCCCGGGTGTTGGCTCAAACCAGTTTTAGATTATGGAGAAATTTTAACCCTTAAAGACCCAAACATCCACCGGCGATCAAAGCCATGTACTGATTTAAACTGTTTAACACCTGTTGATCCACTAATCATTTCAATACATGTAAATAAATGGTGTAAAATGCAGTTTGTCACCTTTTATGGTCATCAGATATGACCCACGTGGATGTTCAGAGGCTCCGTAGTGAACATGGAAACACCGTCGTCTTCTACAACACTAGTCGCTTTTCCATTGACCCTCAAATAGCGTGAATATAACTTGCGTATCAAAATTTACCAAATAGAAAAATGACAATTTCACCAAAACTTTTGTTGTTCGCTGAAAAGTTTTTGCACTGGCAAGAGGGTTTTTTTTCAGGCAAAGCGAAACTGGCATATCATGCAAAACTGTAATGGGAAGACCTTTTTCCGCAACTACAGTCACGTGAATTAAAGAAAAAAAACAAAAAAAAACAGATGTTGACAGACGTTACAACAAGCAAAGAAGAAGAGTTTTAAAAAGAAACATGGCGCGGTATGTGTGGACACACCAGGAAATGGAAACATTTTTTAATTTAGTACAGGATAGAGGGGTAATATATAATAAAAATAATATAATAATAATGAATATACCTGTAAGTCAACATAATATTTATGTTCATTACCATGTTTATGGAATGACTTCTTGTATCATTTCACGATAGTAAATAAACCAATCGTCACATTTGAGATTTAATGGAAAAACTGACATTATGCACTTCTGTTTTTTGACATTTAGTAAATATTGGTAACGTTTTGCATGGATGTCCAATGGAAAAGCCACTACTGATTCACCAGTAAAACCCATGGAGTTTGATAAATGACAGTGGATGGAGACACTTAGTTTTCCATTCAGTTAAAATATTTGCTGATAAAATTAAAAAAAAAAAAATCACTTTCCTTCAGTTTTCTCTGTTTCTGATATATTAACCCTCAACTTTAATCTGAGCTTTTATGAACATCTACATGATCATTGAATTAAATATAGAAAAACATCTAATTTTCACTAAAAAATGTAAAAATAAAGAGGATAATTTAATAATAAATGGTGATAAATAACTTAAAGTTAAATAGAGAGAAAAAGTCATTTGGAACTTGCCACAAAACTAGCACTGGCTTTTTATGGGTTCAATCGGAAGAAATTTTGGAAAATATCTTAAAATGATCACAGAAGTACTCCAACCAGAATCTCATATTGTGGTCTTTTGCCTTAACACATTTAAGTGTATTTTTTACTTTACTTTTACATTTCCAGCCTCTTTTAGTTTCCTCTTCCGTTCACGACTGGTTGTCGTTGTCTTCACGCCAACGTTTAACACCACGTTGAGCGATAACAAGCCGCTAACATTATAATTTAAAGATTCACAAGGTTAAATGAACAATAACTGTCAACACCGTGTGACAGTGGTAATGTATTATGCCAAGGAAAAACCTCAAAGTGAATTGTGGGTAAAGCAGAAAAGGGGTGCGGGCTGATATTAATAGGCTAAATAAATAAATAAATGCACAAAAAGACGTAAAACCCAAACTCCACCTGCAGTCCAGCCACAGAGAACTGATAGGTGACACCCCCAGGCCAGGCTGATTTAAGGTGGACCGTACCATCTGCTCAGGTATGCACGGGGGTGTGCGCAGGAAGGAACACACCAAATACACAGCGGAAGCGTAGATTTACCCCTGTTCTGAGTCTTACTCCACCTGTTGTCTATTTCTGTAATCAGGCTCAATGTCTGAATGCCCAGGTGTGAATGTGGGACACGGGTAGTTCAGGGACAATCCGTAAAACAGACTCTCATAAAGAATCGCAAGAGGTTCTGAAAGGGTTAGTTAGAGTTTCTGCCCTGGATTAAAGACCTGATAAAGACCCAACTAAAAATCAGTACCTACCATGCATGCTATATTTAGAATATTTGGGCTTTTTTCACACTATTCGCAAGGAACTGATGCCTTTGAGCCAGGGGTGTCAAATTCAGGGGCCACATTAAACCGGATTTGATCTGAAGTGGGCCGGACCAGTGAAATAATAACATAATAATATATAAATGATGTCAACTCCAAACTTTCCAGGAAGTTTAAGTCTAGCGTCATTATGTACACACGTACTTCGAAAGAAATCCAATAATGGACCGGGACGTCAAAACCAGGGTTTTTCTGATTAATGTAAATATGTTAGATCTGACTACTGCAATTATCGGATTACTTCCAGATATCGTATTTTTAGGGTGATTTAAAAGGCTTTTTCATTTTTTTATTCATTTTAAAATGATATTCTGTTTTGTGTCATCATCAGGAGGGCACAAGAAGGTTTTAAAACAGGAAGTTGCAAGTAAAATGCAGATTGTGACTTATATTTTATTTATTTATTTATTTATTTTTGTATCAATAGTACCAGAATTAACATTTTTCTAGACGAAACTATCACCTCACTGTGGTTCGAAGTAGAGTAATATAACAGTGTCAGTTCAACCAATTGGAAAATTAATGTTTGACAGAATCTGACTGAAGGGCAGGTGAACACATGAGAGGCAGAAACATTGATTTTTACAAATTTCATGTTCTCCGTGAAGGAAAAAGAACAGCTTAAACACCAATGTTAAAGAGTGGGCACATTCTGGGAGAAACAAGTGGCTGAGAAAGCAAAAATAACAATCAAACAACTGCAGTTGATGATATAATGTGCCAAAAGTCTTTTAATCTTCCTGCTATTAAGCTCTTAAACACAAATCCCACTCATTTTAGATGAATTGACTATTTATTTATTGGATTTTAGTAAAGTTATTGAATTTTATTTATCAGATTTTACTGAATGATGATTTTATGTGCGCATGTGTCTGTAAGGCTACGTTCAGACTGCAGGTAAATGTGGCCCAAATCTGATTTTTTTTTTTTTGCCCATATGTGACCTGTATCCAACCTGTTAAAGACAGTTTGAACAGCACAAATCCAAATTTCAAATCTGACCCAGGCCACTTTCATATGTGGTCCTAAACCCGATACGTAGCCGTTATTTTGCAATGCGACTTCAGTCTGAACGGCCAGGTCGCATTTATCAGACTTTTCCGTCATTGAAATGCGACAGTCGTCACAATTCTGCGTTCCAGGAGGAGAAGCGGCGGGAAAAACACATTTATTTTCAGAAACACAGTGCGTGCCTGCGTGGTCACGTATTACGTCAGGACCTGTTTGTTTTGCGCATGCGGGTCACTTCAGGCTCGCATTCAGTTCATACTCAAAACTGATAGAAGTCGCATTTAATGTGTAATATGGACGAGCACACACAAAAAAATCGGATTTCACCAAAAAATGGATCTGCTGTCTGAATATTGCCTAAATGTTTCCTTTACTGATTGTTTTTTTTTTTGTTTTTTTTTTTTTTGGTAATGGATGCGACAAAGCTGCTTTGGTGTTGGCCATTTTATATAAAGCTGCCTGAACTGAACGGAGAATTGTACAAAAACAAAACCGAAAGTCTGACTCTACATCATGAAACAGGTGTCAATCATTCAAAGGATTTGAGTGGAAAGGCAAATTTTACCTATTTGTGAATTTGATCCAACTCCACGGGTTTTACTGGTGAATCAATGTTGTCAAAGATGACAGTGTTTCCACGGTAACTACGGAGCCTGTGAACGTCCAAATGGGTCATATCTGATGACCATGAAAAGATGACAAACTGCATTTTACGCCAATTATTTACATGGATTGATAGGATTAATGGATCAACTGGTATTAAACAGTTTACATAGGTGCTTTTGATCACTGGTGGATGTTTGGGTCTTTACATGTTAAACTGAGTGATAGAATAAAGATGATGGATCAAATTCTTCTATCACTCTACAGTACGTTAAAGCCCAGTTTATACATCAGTGCTCTCGGGTGAAAACAACAACATATTTTATCAGATTTGCTTTAGACAGCAGTGGCGTTTTTGGGGCGCTGAAAACGTAAAAAAAAGTGAAACCACTTCCCAGAGCGAAAATCTTAAAAACACTCCACTCTCGTGTCATCGTCTAAAGGGTTGAAAACGTAAATCTGTAGAATTCACATCACAGGCACGCACCAATACAGGAAAAAAACAACATGTCGCATTATTAGATGAGATTGGATTCCTTTTATTGCAGGTAAATACAACGAAATTTTAAAGCATAAGATAAAAACGGGACCCATAAAAGGAAGTATAAGAACAATAAACACTAAAGAATAAATTATTCCATTCGTACGCCACACCCAAACTACACATACGCATGCAAAACAGGTAGTGCCTAAAAATATGCGGTGATCATAAAATAAGCCATTCCCGCATAAAAATAGCCACAGATTATTGCACAGGCCTTATGTTTTTAGTGCATTATTTATACATTTATTTATTTATTTATTTATTTCCCTTCAAGGTGCCGTAGCCGCTCTAATGCACATCCAAGAGTCGTTTCAGCAGTTGTCACGAAGACAGTATTACTCTGTTTCTTGTTTTGCGATTGTATTTCGTGCTGGGAGAGAACCGGACGAGAAGTAGAATGGTTCTACGCAGGCGCTCGCTCTTGGCGCCGGCGATGCCACCTGGCATGCGTATGACATCGATAAATAGGAAATTTCACACACTTTTGCGTGTCCGTCTGCAGGTTTTTCCCCAAAATGCATGTCTGAGAAGCGGGAATGCAACGCCACTTTTGCGTTTTCGGTTCAGATCGTTACCGTCTAAACGTAGCCTAAGTATTGTTGGGTGATAGGTAAGTATAGCAGTACTTTGGCAAACAGTCCTCAGAGTCTCATGCCATATATTAGTCTGAAAGAAACCATAACAACCCTCTCCATTCTCTATTCCGCTCTTCTCCTCAGTGCAGCGTGGTATAATCTGCTGATTATGGGGTGGTTGCTGTCGGAGGTTGCCGCATCGGTGCAGCCTCCTCCCAACGTGATGACAAACTCCAGAGAAACCCTTCGCACAGCTGGAAACTGAGGGGCCCCAGGCTTCAGAGGCGTGCGCCCGGGCCCTCAACAGAAACCACACTGATGTACAGTTTTGTCTCTTTACTCGTCTCCCTCCCTCTTCCCCTCCTTATCTGCCTTTCCCCTCCCTTTTTGCTGTGCCTCTGTTTTTCCCCAACACTATTTTGGCACGCCCTCCCTCTCAAAGTCTTTAGCAGTTCATTTGAAGTCTGTTTTCAAAGCCCGCCAAAGGAGAGTTGATTTATGAAATGAAAAATGCAGCAGAAATTTAGTGCAGGCTAGGCACCATTCAGGAATCACATATTGTATTCTAAGCATCACCGTGATCACCTGATCTGCGACACACAGGAAATATTAGCAATTACAACACAATTTAACACGTACACTTTTACATGTGTCGTTGTTATTTCTGGGCTTTTTTTCATCAGACTGTATCAGATAAAGTCTTTATATTGTGTATTTCACCGATACTGACAAGTACCAATTATGTTAAGTGTTCACTGACTGCATAAAGCTGTCATCTGACTGAAAAAAATAGGAAATTCATTTTCACATTTAAGGCACAAAGACTCTAGATTCAAAGATTTTAACTGTCAATTCGCTAAATGCACATGACGCACAGAGAAGTCAAAGGCTGTTTCTCTGTCACCTTGGTAATAAATGCCATTCAATTAAATCAAAGAGATAAAAATACAGTAAGAAATAAGGAATAAAAGATAAAATAGACACTCTAAGAGATATAAATCACACCTATTTACAGTAATGACAGTGGTGCCGGGATGGACTCATATGGACAGTAGTGAAAATGACCAACAGCAGCAAATATAAGCTCTAGAACAGGTTCAGTTTCATTACATGTTTTTTAGTGAATTCATTGTGCTGTTCAGGCTCCTGTGATTATGGGAATAAATTCTCACCAACCATAGAGTTGTCTTCACTTCTATTTTTTTTTTTTTTTTTCATTTTTAAGATATGTGGACATCACACTAGTCAGGATCAGAATTTCTTTTAATTATAGCAGCTTGGACTGCTGAACCTAAAATGAACAAAAGTCACTTCTTCCCTGTAAATAAGCTGCAAATCTGGGCCAGCCACCACTGAGACCCATCACAGCCCTCGGGCTCACTTAAGGAAGTCTTGTAAAAACCATGACTGATTTACATCCCCACTGCCGGGGCTTCCACCGAGCAGCGCCGCCCCCCGTCCCACTGCTGGTGCTTCAGAGAACCATGAAGAGGTGGGTTATGAGGGCGCTGGAACCACAGAGGGGGGAGCAGTGAGCGAGAGAGGCCAAGAGAGACTAAGGAGGCAGGGAGGAGTGAGGAAAAGAAAAAGAGAAAGAAAAGAGAAAAAGAGTGGAGGCGTAAGAAGGGGGTAGGTCACAAGGGCAGTGCAGGGCGCTCCCAATCAGTCCTGTGTAAACAGGCCTCCTCCTGGAGTGGACAGGTTGCAGGGGGGAGTCCTCCACGGGCCACTGGGGCTGTCAGCAGAGCAGATAACTGATGGCAGGAATGTGGCATTTGTTCTTAAAAAAAAAGGGAGAGCGGGAGTAAGGAATGGAAGGAGGGAGGGAGGGAGGGAAGGGGGAGGAGTTCAACTAGTGGCAGAAAGCGGGGGCCGCCAATTAACATCTACTTGATGCATTCATACAGCCGGGCCTCTGGCTCCTTAAGCCCTGCAGCTGCATTTCTCCTGGCAGGAAGGCAGGCAGGCAGGCAGGCAGGCAGCTCCCTGTTCCCCCGGCCCTGTTCGCTCACACAGATCCTCTCAACTGTACAACAGCATCAGCCTCACACCCACTGCTCTACACTATGTGCATTGTCAGGCACTTCAGTCGAAACTCTGCAGACTGATGGTCATCTGTTCAGCGCTTAACAAGGGCTGAAATGTATGAATTCAGAGAATAGTTTTCAGTTTTCCTTTCCTGGTATAAAAAGTACTTGCAACTGGGTAATTGGTGTTTCTACCAGACACAAACCAAATTGTTAGCAAACATTCTTGCAGTAATTGCCTATTCTTGGTGTCTTATTAAATTATATCACTACACACCCTGCCACTTCCCCAACCTCCACCTCCTGGTTTGCCATCTTCATTTACATAAAGATTGTGGTTGAAAAGATTGACGTCAATTTAGAAGTTAAGCTGCGCCGATGGGATTAATGTTATCCTCGAGTCAAGTCTTGTCTGTAGCCTCTGCGTGTGTCCTGTCTGCCTGGAGACAAGCGTTCATCTTCCACTGATCCCAAAACAGTTATTAGTCTTCCCTCCCATCAGGGGCATATAGAATTGGCATGTGACTCAGCTGACCTTGTGTCTGCTTTCAAAAGAGATCCCGGGCTCTCCCTCCGTGCCCCCAATCTGCAAACGGAGCCATGATCCCCGTCTTTGACCCTCCCTCTACCACCACCCGTTGTGGTGGCCTTTGAGGCCAACTGAGGTGTAAACAAATCCAATATACGCCGCATTGTACGGCTCCCCCAGGGTCCCAGTGAAGTTACTCCAGAGGTACAAATCACTTCAGGTCACAGTTTGCTTGCTTTTTCTTGCTCTATTTCCCCAGGGCTTGCAGCTCCCCGCGCCGACGTGCTACGCAGCCACCCACGACTGCCGTCATACAGGTTTATTTACATTTGGACGTCTTAGATTGATGAAATGGGCCCCTTTTTGGGATTGTGCGTCCACGGGCCTGTTTAGTGTTTAAGCCACAGACCACCGTGCAGAGAGGGAAAGGTCCACACATTCTGTCACTTAAATCACAAAGCCATCTGACTTTGTCTGATACAGAATGGGGATTTGGTCCTCAGGCCGTTCCACATATCACTGTTATCATCAGCACCGGGATAAGTTATGACTCTTTGACTGTGTGCAGGATCATGTCTCATCAGTGTGCTCCAACAGAGATTTATATTTAGGAAGTTATTATTTAACCCGTAATGACCCAGCGCTACTTTTGTGGCAGTTCCCAAATGAGTTTTTCACTCCATTTAACCTCCCTTAAGTGATTTATCATCATTTATTATATTATTATCCTCTGTATTTCACATTTTTCAGTGTCAATTATATATTTTCCTATATTTAATTTCCTATATCTAATTTAGATGCTCATGAAAACTCAATAAATTCAACGTTTATTACATTAAAACAGAAAGCTGTATAAAAAGTGACTTTTTCAGCACAGATTTTGATAACTAAATGTAAAAACAAACATTTTCAACAACTGTTTCTTGTCAAACTCCCTTGGTTTTACCGGTGAATCGATATTGTAGAAGCTGACGGTGTTTCCGCATTTACTATGAAGCCTCTGAATGTCTAAATGGGTCATATCTGATGACCATGAAAAGATGAAAAACTGCATTTTACATCAGTTATTTACATGTATTGACAGGATTAGTGGATCAACAGCTATTAAACGTATTAGATCAGTGGATGCTTTTGGTTGCCAGTGGATGTTTGGGGTTTTTATGGGTTAAAATGAGATTATACTGGGTAAATGTCATAAATGCAGCTCATTTCAGTGGAAATGTTTTATTTGTAACTTCTAGAACCAGGAAGGTACCAGGAGAAATGATTACCACTTTTAAACTGACTGAGAAAAGGTGATGACAAAAGACATCGTAAATAATGATAAGAAGCGAACGCCTGTCAAAAGTGATGTTTTAATGTTCTTTAAGAGCAGATATGCACCTGCATACCATTCCTATCAAATATTTTTCTTCAATCTGCTCCAGATTCCTGGCAATCCTCCTCCGTTGCTTCACTTGTCAAGGACGTGAAACTGAGCACAGTGTTGTGTAAATAGGGGTGTGCAAACAGTGCAGCGGGTCAGCAGGGCAGAGGACAGCTATCCTTTTCCAGGAGAACACCCTCCCCTGACCTGGCAGGCAGTTATCAGGTCAGTCTGGGTTCAATAGCTGGGTGTGTCCTGCTGCTTGTCTGCACATTGCCTACAGTATGAGAAAAGTACAAAGGAATGTGAGAAATTCCAATTTTGTACCTGCACGAAAAAAAAAAAAAAAACTACAACTAGATGGCTTGAACTGAACAGTGAGGATCAACCTTTTTGGTGTTACCTGCTGGTGTGTGACACAGGCCTTTGCAGATTATCCAGCCTCTACTGTTTCATGTGAGGCCACTCACTGTACATATAATACACTGAGGGTATTGACAGTAATCTGCCTCAGTATCACGGTGCTTCAAGCATGTATAGAAGGAATGACAAAGGCAGTTTCAGTATCACTGGATGTTAACAATACCCTCTTTGTGTCCAGTTATGTCACTTTGAACTGCCGTTCAAAACACAGGAGTGTTTCTGAGGAGTCCTCACTTCTGCTGTGGATGCACAGTTCAGTGGAGCAGCAGCAGGTCTGTTTGTGTGTCAAAGAAAGAAAAGAAAAAAAGGCAGACACATGCATCTGCCTGCATCTGAATACATGAATAAGAGATTATTTTACAGGCCAGTGGCTCAATTCAAATAACATTATGTAGTGTAATTGTACGATGGCAGTTGCTCCAGATGCATATCACTAATTTCGCTTTGTACATAATTGGAAGTGACACGTCTCTGAGGCTGGTGACGACCAAACTAATGTGAGCAGCAATGCGGTCTGACTTGTCAGCATGGGCTGACGCCGTTCGGTCAAGTCAAACTGTATGTATGGTGTGCGTGTTTCTCAGAGGTGAACTGAGGTTTGAACATCAGCCTTGAACCGTTTATTCACGGCTGAATGCTTGTTTCACACTGATGAAAAGCCCCATAAGCTCGCAGAGATCCTAGATCATCAGATTTCAGGCCTAATCACAAAGTATGACAAGCAGAGACAGAGGAGATTTAATTCCGCGTTGAGAAATGTAATTAAGCAACATTGTGGAGCTGTTCTTTTCAGACCCAGCTGGGCAATCATACAATAGGTAGGTGTGCACATCACCTCCCGAGGCTAGCTAGCTAGCTGGTGCAATTACAATGCTGTCTCACAGCAGCAGGTATTTTAAATATAACAGGGTTTGGCCTGGTTTCTCTGTGCCCCAGTTAAAGTTCCCTTTCAGCTCTGCCTAATTAAACAAAAACAGCTCCCTCCTGTAAGTCTAACCAGCCGAACATTACCGAGGTTCCACTGAGGCTCTCATCGGACAGACACAGCATGTGTACGTTTGGATCATTCACCATATACTCGCGCAGACAAAGATGAGGAAGACAGTGGTACACCTGCACTTTTATTACTGATCAAAGATGCACATTCATATTTTAACAAGGAGGGACCATTTCCAGCTTTGACAAAAGGGACCTTTGCGTATCAACAGATGCAGCTCTGTTCATTATCTATGGAGGAATGTCAGGATTGGGATCTGTGAAATGCCATTTGCTGTCACACGCTCCAGCAGACTCCACAAACCAATTAAACCAAATTGACAGGATTTTTCAAACCGGTCTGATTTGTCAGATTCTTCTCCCCACTCTGCATGGGATTATTATACAAGCAGCACTGTCATTGTTTGGATTATTCGCAAAGTGTGTGTTTGCTTTTTGAGTGTAAGCCATTAATATTAACTATGGCAGGAGAAGCCTTTATTTGTCAAAGCTTTGCTGCCGTTTGTTCACTATCTATAAAACACAGAAGAGAGAAGGAAGAACATAGTACAGTTTCTTGACTTAATTTTTATTCTACAGTTTGACAGAGCTGTCATTTATTTTTTAAATGGCAGCATCGCAATGTTTTCAATCACTGCAGCATGATGCAATGTAAATAAATTAAAAACATTACATGAATAAGTTACATGTCAGACATTTAGCATAGCACCCATATTTTGTTCACAGTTGACTAAATCAAATGCTCCTACTGGGGACATGTATTTTTTATAGCGTGTCAATGCTCATTGGTTTTTCATAGCGTTTACAGACCCACTGGGGTGCGAATTAACTTTCTAAATTAAACTTGCTTTCTTGGTTTTTGGTTGAGAATATTTAAGCATGCTGTTGGATCTCAATTCTGACAGGGCCTGAAGAGATTATTTTTCCAAGAGCACAACCTCAGGGTGAGATGTTTATTGAAAATTCAATGAAAAGGACCTTGCTTATCGAGTCAAAACAGCCTCCAACACATTATGAATAAAGTTAATACTGATATGAATCTGCTGTTAGACTGAGAGGGGGTTTGATAAGACGCAGATCCATAAACAGTTAATGCTGGAAGGTAACGTAGGTTTTAACCAAATGCAATTATATGCATTTTATTTCATTATCTGGTGTATTAAGTCAGTCCAACTACTTTATTTTGGAATTTCATAATGATCGTCTAAAAATTGCTCAATCTCAACATTTTCTTATTTCTTTACATTCTCAGAGGGATGGCACCCTTTGCTTTACTACTTTAGGTCTTTTATCAGTAAAAGAAAATCAAAAAGTCTAAATTTGTGGCTAGTGGGAAAAATTACACCATACTTTCACCCATACGATAGGATGGATGGATGGATGGATGGATGGATGGATGGATGGATGGATGGATGGATGGATGGATGGATGGATGGATGGATAGATAACAAGATGGATGGATGGATAACAAGATGGATGGATGGATGGATGGATGGATGGATGGATGGATGGATGGATGGATAAGAGAATGGACAGATAATGGATGGATGGATGAGATAAGAAAGCAAGATAAGAAATTAACCTTTTTGGAGAAAACTGAAAAAGTACATTTATGCAACAAACTCAACTCCGTGTAAGAAGTTCTTCCAAAATTGTCAATAAAACACCTTTAAATATACTCTCAGATACTGTAAAAAAAAAAAAAAAACACGTATTCAAGCCCTTAATAACGTTAGCTGTTTTAAAAGTGAATTTAATGGTGTTCCTCCATCAAAATAACTCCTAATAAGCAGCGTTTCGACAAAAGTTTTGCAGAGTCCCTGCACACAAATCCCCGAGCACCCCCTCACAAAGTAACAGCAGGATCTAACTCACAGACGCTGGATTTCAGCTGTGGCCGGCTGTGTTCTCCACCACACTTCTGTCTGCAGCAGCTAATAAGACTATTTCAGCCTTCTGCCTGCAACTGATGGCTGAGATGCACTCCTCAATAATGCATTAGACAGCCAGGCTAACACCCCTGGGTCCCCTCTCTCTCTCTCTCCCCCTGTACACACAGTACAGTCGAATACAGTGATGATGTTGCCTCTGCAGCTTGACTCAAAGGTGAGTAAGGCCTATTGATTTGTGGACAGAAAGCACCACTTCTCATCTTCTCCGGGCCCCGACTGCAAAATGGATTGGAGTGGAGAGGATTCTGGTGGTGAGGGTGGTAGTGGTGGTAATACACAACAAAAGCGCGAGGGGGATGGAGAGTGCAGAAGAGGGAGGGAGGGGGTTG
>JAPQRP010000015.1:4263249-4281376 GCA_037367295.1 Apogon hyalosoma
ACACCGTCATCTTCTACAACATTGATTCACCAGTAAAACCCATGGAGTTGGATCAATGACAGTGGATGGACACACTCGGTTTAAGTTCAGTTAGTGACATATTTTATTTAAAAAGTCACATTTTCTTCATTTTTTCCTTTTTCTGATAATAAAACAATCAACTTCAATCTGACCTTTTATAAACATCTACATGATCAGTAAATTAGCTATGGAAAAACGCCTGCTTTTCATTGAAAAAGCACAAAATACAGAGGATAATATTATAATAAATGGTGATAAATCAGTTAAGAAAGGTTAAATAGAGAGGAAAAATTCATTTAGGAACTGCCATAAAAGAAGCACTGGGTCTTTATGGGTTACATCATTCCTTAAACCTCATTAACTCTACCTATGAATGTAATTCATGATGTACATTTTTATGTGCCCACTCTAGTTAAGCTGTGCTTGATAAACAGTCATGCCAATAAAGTGTACTAGACCAGAGAGGAGATAAAATGCATTGTCTCCTCATTTGTCTCCGTCCACCGGTGGCTCTCTAAGTGGACTCACCATTGATTCTGCACAATACCTCCCTTCCCGCTTAACAAAGGCTCCCTCGACCAGATGGCAAATTAGTGCCAATTGTTCAAAAACAATGTGGATGGCTGATGACAGACGCTCAGGGCGCACGGCGGACACAGCAGCAGGCCGTTGTTTGGACAGAAGATTTTTCCATTCAGACTTCTCCTTGCGCTGCACTCCCGCTCTGAGAGAAGGCAGACTGGGAATCATTATTTAGTACTCCAGGGGCCCGGTCGTTTAACACACATCCGCCAAGTTCAATCTGCTCCAAAGACACATGGACTCGTGATTTGTCTTTCAGCGTGTTAGTGGAAAACAGATGAAGTGTTGCTGCTGCACTTGCTTGGGCACGGTTTTGACAGCAAGCTTTTTTTTTTTTCGTGTGTGTATATAATCTGTCCACGCTTCAGGTCATTAAAGTAGCACGGACTTCGGAGCGCTGTGTTATTAACCTGACAGCTGAACGTATTAGTTAGCTCCTCACTTCATTTTATCGCAGCTCTTCTTCACCAGTGTGTTTTCAGGGTAGCCCGATTTCAACATTCGCAGGTTGAGAGATTTTTTTTCAGCTGTCTTGCCCCGACTAGCCATGTCAAATACTGACAACACTTCAACTGGAATGAAACAATGTGTTGTTTCTGGCCATTTCTGCCGGGCACCCCCCAGTGTTAATGACTTCAGCAATGGAGCTAGTGACACACTGCTGACACACTGGACAATTCCTGTGTTTGTGTGAACTGAAGAAAAGCTGGCAAACGTGGATTTTTATGATGAATTTCCTCGCTTGCTCAGTGGCGTCTGGCGCCGAGAGAATAAAATCAGCCAGTTACTAATGTCCTGTAGATGTGTCCAAGGTCTTTTTTCCCCCCTTTACTAAATTAAAATGTAAAAAATGTATGTGTTTGGGTTGGTTAGTTATTACAATGGCACATGAAGAGTGGGATGAGGTAGTGGTGTTCAGGATTATATTTAGAGTAAAAAAAAAAAAAAAAAAAAAAAAAAACGAAGTTCTGCTTGAAACCACAAAATGAAGAGGCCGCAGCTTCTGTTCAAACAAGCATAACAAACCGAGACTTATTTTAGCCTCCGTGGTGAGCGGTCCAGAGGACACTCACTTCAGAGCGGACAGCTGCGGTATTTACCAGAACCGCAATCTATTACCATTAGATAATAAATCAAAAAATATCGAGACAAAGCCAAGAATAACAGCCATGAAAAAATAAAAAAAAAAAAAGATCAGGTCATTACAACACAGCTTGTTTCAAAGCATGCAATTAGTTTTTATTTTGTATGGCATGCTCTACACACACCACAGGAAAATTCTAAAAAGCAAAATATATAGGAGTGTAGGGTAATAAGGTGAATAGAGTGACATTAGGTACAGCATTATTGAATTAAATGACAAAACAAATGTAGTTATAATCTATTAATTCTGGGAAATTCTACAGAATAAAATTAAAATTGCCCATCCAAATGTTTAAAATGACAAAGTCTACCATCTGAGTCTATTATTTGTAGATTTGGTTGGTCTTCATTGTGTTGGAACATGATTGCCGTCTATTTCCAGACAATGTGGGTCAGCCAAGACACTGAGAACCTGAACTGAGGTTTAAGCCATAAAACTGTATGTAATCAGTGGACAGAGGTTGGTTGACATTGGTTTCTGAGCTGCTGTTTTGAAGCCGGTAGTTTGCGATTTGGTCGTCACTGCGTTGGCTTTGTGGAGGTGGAAGTGACCATATTTGGACAAAAGGGGCAGAGCTGTAGGAGCCCAAGGGGTCAAAGGTGAGGTAATGCTAAACGCTAGATTACGGAGTCAGTAAAGCGGTAGAGTTCATAAAGCACAGAGTGAGAAAGGCATTTTATAGTGTTTAGTGGAACCTGTTAACCACGACTACGGTCTTAATAAAACGCATTATATTAAATAAACACCCGTAAAGTCAATTAAAATCCAACGCTGCGGATGTCATAGCCTTCAGTTTGACCTGAGATCTGATTAATGGAGGAAATATATAAATAATATAATGGACCACCAGATCAGTTATTAAGAGTTTCAAAATAAAACAGATGGGACTGGATCGAAGCCTGGAAAAAAAGTTATTGATTTAGTATTTTCTGAAAGAGCTTCAGTGTAAGTCTATGAAAGCCAGAGCGTGTTGGAAACGACCCCAGCAGCCGTCAGCAGCTGCACAAGATACTTCCACTTTGGCTTCATTTTGAAACTGTGGTCTTCAACCCGGATGGAGCTACCATGATGTCAAACGTTGGTTTCTGAACTGCTGTTTTGAAGGAAGTAGTTTGTATTTTGGCTTTTTTGGGGGCCAGAAGTGACGGTATTCGGACCAAAGGGTAGAACTGGGGTAGTGCAATGGGCAATGGGTGAGTTAATGCTAAACGCTAGCTTACTGGTATGGTTAAACGGTAACCATCGTCATCACTAGCCCTTTGTACACAGCACTTCTGTTCCGGGAATATTTCACCTTTACTCCAGAACGACGTCTGTGTAAATGAAATGTTGGGATCATTTGGTCCCACCTCTGTCACGGCTCTGTAACGCTTCTGGAGGTTGTAACAGAGCCGTGATAAAGGTGGAACCATGATTCCGGAACACTATGTAAAAAGAACACCTCTTGTTGTGACGTTTTGATGATGTATGACCTCAACGCTGGGGGGATTTAAAAATGTGCGCAGGCCGTGTACAGTAAACGAACGTATCAACGCAACCAGAAAGATGTCGAACTGGGGAAACGCGGAGATCCGAGATCTGTTGTTACTTCGGGCGGAGGACTCTATCCATGCCAACATTTGTGGAACGGTGAAAGATGGGCTGACTCTGGAGAGGTTAGCAACACCGCTATGCTTGGGGTATTTCTGAGGTGCAAGTTATACGTCACACTATACGCTGCGTCACCGCCCCTTTGATTCTGGAACGCAGGTCCGCTGTGTAAAAGTCCAGCCTGTTTCACCTCTGTTCCTCCTTTGGCTTGACTGTGGAAATCGGTCAACGGTGGAAAAAAGGTGGAATCACCATCTCACCTTTTTTTTCTGGGATCTCTGTGTAAAAGTGGCTACTGTTACTTATATAACAAACTCACTTGAGTCTTGTTAGTGTCACTAAAGCATAACTCTAGTTCATAAATAGAAGGTCTAACATGGTAGATATCACAGATATCACTTCTATAAGCCATAAAATCTTCACAGTGGAGCAATAATTGAAAATTTATGGGCCGAATACAGAGTCCACTTAAACCAAATGACCCCAGAAAGATTCCTGGAGGGAAATAAATACTATTTTTAAAGAGAAGATCAATGTAAGATAATAGAAACCAGTATTAGTGGACATCAGCAGTACTACACTTTAACATACCTCAGCATTTGCCTCAATTTAGAGCTGAGGTCCTTGCCCTTTGGTATAAATGTATATTTTTTGGGGACCTTGACTTTTATTTCTCAGTTTAAAACATTTGAGAGGTAATAAAAAACAATCAAATGTAATATATGTAATGTGACTTAGCCCTTCATGACCTAGTTCTAGTCTTGTGGTGACTTACAAATAAGTCTCTTTCTCTACATTTTACCTTTATTTATTCATCACGATGTATTAGAATTATTCTCTGCATTTGGCATTTTTCTGTGAAAATCAAGTATTTTGCAACATTCAACCACTGATCAAATAGAGTAAAAAAAAAGGTTATTATATTGACTTTTTTTTTTTAGCAAATATCTCATTAACTAAATGTGGAAACAAGCGTCTGCGACCACTGTCATTTATCAAACTACATGTGTTTTATTGGTGAATGAATGTTGCAGAAGATGACTGTTTCCACGTTCACTACAGAGCCTCTGAACATCCAAATGGATCATATCTGATGACCATGAGAAGACAACTGCATTTTACCTGAATTATTTACATATATCGATAGGATTATTGGTGCAAAGGTTGTTAAACATTTAATATCAGGAGATGCTTTCGGCTGTTGAGGGCCGTTTAGTATTTAGAAGGTTAAATAAAAAAATTGAAGTTGACACATTACTTATTAGACCTAGATAGTCAGCAATCTGTGACAAAAGCAGGCTACCCAACATTGCAGAATGTTCGTCTTTGTGTTCCTCGTCTTATGTCATACAGTAACTAGTCATCCCCCTGAGGTGTGTGTGGGAATGTGCCATTCACCAGCCATTCAACAATCCAATATAAAAACTTCAAAACACCTGAAAGACACCTGAACAAGGGCATAAAGACCCTCCGGGTAACTTTCGTTTTGCGCTAATTCTTCTCAAAGTCATTATTTATGAAGCTGCATATTCAACGAAATCCTCAAAAACCACAAGGGGAACATTTACAATGTTTTTTTTTTGTTGTTGTTGTTTTTTTGTTTTTTTCCAGGTGCACTGCAGGGGGGGAAGGAGTCTCAAAAACATACCGTTGACTGTGTCTTGGTATCTCCAAAACCGAGCCACTCTCAGCTTGAAAAATATCAATTCACCTTCGCTTTCATGTGAATCTGAGAAATGCCCCAATTAAACACAAACAGCGTAAATCAAAACACCTGTTAGTGACGATGCAAGATTTTCAAAGACGCTCTGAGCTTCTTTGAACATCTCCCTCGTCTCTCCATCTGCCCTTTTCACGGAATTGATTTACGGCCCGTGACTTCATATAAAACTTGATGAATAGTCGAGGCTGCGGGTACAGAGGGAGAAATAAAACTGCGTCCTGTCTGCATCAACAGTCACTCTGCGGTAAAAGAAAACCTCCGGGGTAACAGAAGGGGTGACAAGCTCGGGCATGTTGACTTAAAAGCAGGTATAAGGAGCCCCTCAGCACGTCCTGGCACTCCAGTTCCTGCCATTTGTTCTCCGTCTCTTGGATAAAAACTCGGCTGAAAGCACAGGATGTCGGATGTAGACAGCTCCCCTCGTCTTGGACAAGTTTGTCTGCAATTATCGTCTGAGTTCTCGCTGGGGGAACCTGTTAAGGTATCCCTGCTTCCTCTCTCACTCCTCTATTCTCTCCTCCTTGTATTCACAGCCATTTCACCTGTTGAGAAAAACCAAGGAGAGACATACGAAACTCCCACTCTGCCCTGGCTCCGTCTTTTTCTTTCTGTCATTTGGCCTCAAATCATCATTTGGAAATCTAGCCTGCAATTAAGTCATTTTCCAGGAATTTGTCTGAACGGTCGTGAAACGCTAGATGGAGCCGAGCCTGGTTAGACCATGCTAAGTACAGTATGTATATTCATCCTCCTCTTCCTCTAAAGCAGGGGTGTCAAACTCATGTTAGTTCAGGGGCCACATTTAGTCCAATATGAAATGAAGTGCGCCAAACCAGTAAAATAATAACAGAGAAAAAAGTAAAATTACATAATGGAAGTGTTTACATCGACAAAGTTTCCTTAAAAATATGAATAACATGAACTACTTGATATTTCTTTGCAATTTTAACAATATTCTGCCTGAGTTTGTCATTTACACATGTGCTTCAGAACTTACACATCACAGTGGATCCACAAATACACAAAATATTTAGTAACAGGCAGAATATTGTTAAAAGTACAAGTACGTCTCTTGAGACATTTCACGTTGTTCATATTTGTTCAGATTATTCACATTTGGTGTCAAAGGATTGTTTGTAATGTCAACATTTTTATGGAATTTTACTTTTTACACTAAAGCAAAGAGCAAAAACTTGTAGTATCTAACCAGTCTGATCCACTTCCAATCATACTGGTCTGAATATGGAACCTGACCTAAAGCGATTTTAGCGCCATCGATTGTTACTAATCATTGTTTTGAATTTCACAACATCCCATTTCCTTTATTTCGTTTTAGTTTAGTTGAATTGTTCACGCTAGTCGTGTGGCGGGAACTTAAAAGTAAAGTAAGAATTTCATTGCTCAGTACTGCTGTGTATATGACAATAAACTTAAATCTTGAATATACATCCCACAGGCCGGATTAGACCTTTTGGCGGGCCCGGTTTTGGCCCACGGGCCGTGTGTTTGACACCTTAAAGTGTCATTTGTTTTGTTTTTGGCAGACAGCTGGGCCTGTGCAGAAGACAAGTGAAGGCCTCCTTGCTAGCACAGCCACCATCATCCCCATCATCACCAGCAGAAGCAACAACGGCAGTGGTGTAAATAAATAGCTCACCTGTCCCAACACTTCTGTTTAACCAAGCCAGGCTAATTCCCCACTCAAATCAAACAGCAGCGATCGGTTTACCAACAGCGTCAGGCCTCCCCTGTCATCCAGCCTGACATTTGTAATGATAGCGGAGTTAATGCTAAAGCCTCGCTGCCTCTTCTCCCTGTTCTCTTTACACGCAGATTAATTTCAGCTGCAGCTTGACAGACAGACACATCGTCGAAACCTGCCCCACCGTACGAGGTTAGTGAGTCAAAGCTGGCATCAGGAATGTGCATGCACCTGTGTGTACGCCTGTGCGCATGTACTACATGTGTGAGAGTGTGTCTGGTTGCCTGCCTCCTCTACACTGCCTGCCAAAGTCACTTCCTTAAACATGTCAGACATAATCCTGTCATTGCTGGAGGGGAAATAGTCAAGGCCGGCAGGCAAGCAAGCTGAAGAGAGAAAGAAGGAGACAGAGATGATAAATAGTCCAGGTTATATGTCCAGGTGTGGCTGTCTCCGTCAGATATATTTAGAAACAAGCAAACAAACCAACTTATCCTCTCCAAACTTGGTGTGAGTATAACTGTATTAAAAAAAAAAAAAAAAAAAAAAAAAAAGCCACTAGCTAATAAAACTGGATTCTGGATGTGGGGCTGAGACGTTCCTGTCTTTTAACACCAGTGTCAACAAGCAGCTTCTCAATGTCTGCACCTTTTTTTTTTTTTTTTTTTTTACTCACTGACTCAGGTAATAATTTGGAAACCAGCCTTAGTCATAATCAGTCCCTAAAGCTGAGCAGGTTTTAAGTCCCTCTCCCCTCAAAAACATACATTTTTCATGACATCGCACCGTGATGTGTGAGTTTCACTGCAGCGTTTGACACAGAAGAGGATGTTTATCTGCTGAAGAGGGGAAAGTTTCTCTGTGCTCATTAAAAAATCTGACTTTAGGCCGGGTACCTGTGACATCAGTCAATCATGATTTAGTGTGGATGTAAACCTAAAGGGTGATCAGAGCAGATCATATGTCCAGCTTATTTACTTAAAAAACAAGCAATACTTAGCAATATCAGGTTGATGAGTTTAACCCTTAATAAGGCACTCACAGAAATACTCTGAAATTCAAAATGTCAACCTTAGTGTGAAATTTTTCAAAAATTTTTCTGGCAGCGATTACGGCCACAGTACTGTGGCATGAAATATGGGTTTGTCTATTGCCACAGAGCCAATCAAATGTTAGCATTTGTACTAGAGCCAATCATGGATACTGTTCCATGAACGCATTACTTCAGTGCATTCTTTTGTGCATTTTGCTACCACAGTACTGTGGCAATTCATGGAGGAAACAACAAATTAGTGATAGTATATGTTCTAAATACTCTATATGTTGTTTTATGGCGTTCTTTGCTCTGTGCAGTCAGTGAGGCTGGAGAAGGTGGGCGGAGCTACATGTTAGCAGTGCCATGTGACTTCTCAGTTATGTCAGTTCTGTGTCAGTTCAGTGTATTGAGTGCTGTGGTCCGAATTCGGACGGAAGTGTTGCCGCTGACACTTTCAAAGTACACACAATAACATTAGGCTGTTAGCCTCTTTATTTTTGTTCATAATTAGTTTAGTTAGCATGTTTTAATGTGGCTCAAAAATACACGTTAAAAAACAAGTAAATTGTAGGTGTAGTCGTAGGCCAGTAGTTTCTGCCCCACTGAAATTGAGGCTCACCGCACGCTACTGCTAGAGACTAGCAAGATAGAGTCTTCCACCAACTCAAGTTACAGGCAATTAAACTAATGTTGTATGTATTAGTTCCAGCCAATGATAGGCAACGTTAGTATGTTGGCCTGATAAACGGAGATGGATGAAAACGTTATAATTACGACAATAGTGTCTAACTAGCTAGCAAGCTAAAGTCATTATGACACGTAGGCTATCTTAAGCTAGGTTTACATTATGTTCCCAGTGGCCACAGTATAGCCCTGTTTACCCAATACGTACTGTGCTGTGGGATTTTGGACATTTTTTCCTCCATATTCAAGTTTTGTTACATATACGGCGCACTACATATGGGTCAAACGAGGCTGCCTTGGCCACCGGGAACATAGGCAAGGCAGGTTTATTTCTATAGCGGCATTTCATGTACAAGACAATTCAAAGTGCTTTATATAAAACATTAAAAGCATTACAGCAGCATTAAAAAGTATAGGCATGAAAGGAGAAAAAAAAAACAAAAAAAAAAAATACAGTGTAAACCTAGCTTTAAAAACCTGTCCCGGCACCCGAAGCCTCAGCCATGCTGCTCTGTGTTTTCTTCTGTTACGCTACACAGCGTACGGGCATGCCTTAATACTAACATGATCCAGACCCAACGAATCGACTGCCGAATGCGTTACCAACTCTTTTAAGAATCGATTTGGATTGATTTAATCGATTTGTTGTTGCAGCGCTAAAAGAAACACTCAGAAACACTTGATTTTCATGTTCATTGCGGAGCCGTTCAGAACTCTAAACTGATATTTTCATTTCATAATGCCATTTGCCATTAACTTATCATTTCTATTGTCTTGCTTGATTTTCACCACTGAAATTTTGGACTTGCTTGAAATTATAAGAACTGTTGCTTGTAACATATGTATATAGTCTGTATAGTTTATATTACTATTATTATTATTTTATATTGGGGTTTTCTGTGCTATATTTATGCATGTACACTGTCTTTTTTGCACTTTATTCTGTTTCTGCCTTGACCTTGTATTTCCCCATTGTGGGATCAATAAAGTCTAATCTAATCTACACGTATGATTTAGGGTGTGATGTGTGATTCTACTTTATATTAACACTAACATGTACAGGTTATGGTCCGATTTCAAAATGTGTGTTTATGATCTCGATTTTTCCAAGTTTGCCGATAGTTTTACTGGGCAACGGTAGGAAAAACTTTTCACTCTAGAGGAGGATGTTGCTTATTCATGTTTCCACTCCACCTTTTTCCCAAATCTCAGTATTCGGAGCAGCGCCATGAGGCACGAAAGATGCAAATCTGTGCCTCTGCGCATATGGAAAAGAACACAAATGCATTTTGTTTTGTCTGTGAGCATTTTCTCCTGTCACTGTGTAATGTAAACACGTATCACTCTTCCTAGCAACCACTCGGAGTGAGAGGATGCCTTCTCGAATAACACAGAGACAAAGATAGAGGGAACCGACAGGCTGCCAGGAAGAGATAGAAGATAACGTCTTTAAAATACAGAAGTCATCCTCTCCATCCCATCTGTCACCGACACCAACCCGCCGTCTCCTCTTCCTCAGATTGTTTTGGCACCCTCTGCCTTCCTTGCTTCGTGCGGCTGAGGTTTGCTTGGCTGACGTGCATTAGTTAAATCCAAACTAAAGAGCCCGTACAGTAATTGCAACTTTTCTCTGTTGTTTTTGCTGCACGAGGAAGCACAGAGGAGGCGCTGTGTTGCAGTTTTACAAAGATGGTGACTTTTACACAGCAAAGAACGAACTCAATAAGAAGCTGTCATTCGTGCATTTTTGTACCCGGATGCATGGTTTTCAGGTTTATTCGGGTGCTTGAAATCCTTAAAAATGCTTGAATTTCAGTGTTGTGTTTAGTTTAGTTCGAATATGCAACAAAAGAAAGTAACCCTACTTAGTCCTTATAAATGAAACAGATAATAAAACAAAAACCCATACCTATACATGAAAACAAAGTATGACTTCATTTGCACATTCGAAAAGGAGTGGGAGGAAGTATGACTTAACGTCTGAAAAGTGCTTGAATTTCAGTTTAAGTCCTTGAAAGCTTTTCTCATTATAACTCTGTGATGTGCTTTATGTATTTATATTTAATAATAACTCTACCAGGTTAGATGCCAAGCCAAAGCTACTTGCAGAGAGGTGATACATTTAGAAAAATAAAACTTTATGTCTAAAAAGAAAGTTAGCAGGTGCTCTCAGGTCGACTTCAGGTACATTTTTATCTTAATCTTTGGCTCAGTGCGAGTGTGTTTGAAGAACGCCAAGTGCCTTCCCTTTTTTTGGGATAAAACTTTGTGTTCTCCTTTACTTTGGAAACGTTTTACTTTTATGAAATGTAATTTTAGACATTTAGAGCATAATACTATGTACATCATTGTGATAAAAAGTGAAAAAAAAAAAGTCATGAGTGCATGTTTTATCCTGTAGACATGTATTTTACCACAGCGATTAGATGCTGTGCCGGAAAAAATGTGAAAAAGACCCTTAAAAGTGCTTGAATTTCAATTTAAGTCCTTGAAAGTGCTTACAATTATAACTCTGTGATGTGATTTATTTGGTTATTTTTCATATTCGCTCTTCCAGGTTAGATGTCAAGAAAAAGCTACTTACAGCGAGGTGATACATTTGGAAAAATTTAACTTTATGTCGAAAAAGGAAGTTAGTGGGTGTTCTCAGGTCGACTCCGAGTACATTTTTATCTTAATATTTGGGTCAGTGTGAGTGTGTCTGAGGAACGCCAAGTGCCTTCCCTTTTTTGGGATAAAACTATGTGTTCTCCTTTAATTTGTAAACGTTTTGCTTTTACCAAACATAAGTTTAGATATTTATAGTGTACATCATTGTGATAAAAAGTGAAAAAAAATAATCCTGAGTATATGTATTATCCTGTAGATATGTATTTTACCACAGCGATAAGTTGCTGGGCTGGAAATTTTTGAAAGTAACCCTTAAAATTGCTTGAATTTGACCTTGCAAAACGTGTATGAACCCTGGGTTTTGCACATTCACAACCTTATTTTTGCATGACAGCATCAGCTTTTGTGCAAAACAACTGAGAAACATAAAAACCGACACTGTGTGAAGCTCTCACTGTGTATAAAGTTGGATTTTGACAGTGAATTAGCAATAACTAAACACAACAGAACAGAAGGGTACGCTACTGAATGTATGATTTAAGTGATTCTGATGTCTTCACTGTAACATCGTACAGTCTGCTCTGACATGCATGCATTCACCTCTGCTGTTTTTCTCGCCCTAGTCTTGAGCTTTCTTTCTCCTGACAAAATGAAGAAAAGCATTTCACCACTTTTAGTGTGCAGCTGTGATCGAGCATTAACAAAGCCATCTGAAGCACACATCACCCTGCCATGGAATCCAATCTTTCCCAGAGGTTTGAAAAACAAACCCTATTCCCCCAACCAAGGCTGGAAGTAGCATCTGTCAATAAAGTATAAATGAAGGGCTTGATTATACAGCTGGCTGGCTGGGAGCCATCTCTCCGAAGACAGGAGAGGAGAACGAGTGAAAGAAAAGACGAAGAAAAGTAAGAATTTGGTTGTTTTACTTCGGCTGGGCCCTTCCTCGCCCATGCTATGCTGCAGCTGTAAACGCACCAGTCAAAACAAATCTGGGATGCCAAGGGCTATTCTGCTTTCTGCACACACCCCGCTCCACCTATACACACAAAAACACAAACCTGAGCAGTACTTCTCCACTGCTGTACACAGTTCATGAGTTATCTCTCCATAATAGCCTTCTAAGCGTCGGGTAATGTTAGGATTCGCAGCAGCTCGATTTAAACCCGTGGCCTGTGGCAGAATAGAACCTTGCCGGCTTCAGTGAGCGTTCATCCACTTGTGCGCTGCAGATTCGACTTTCTCATGTGGATTCAAACACAAATAATCAGTTCATGAACAGTCATGTTTGGTTTAAGGGCCGATGGATACAGCAGAAGGCTCTGGAATTCGAAGAGAGGGGGCCCCGCGATTCAGATGTATGTTCACCGTCTTAAAAAATTACCTGTCTTCTGTGTGTATGAAAGCCACCTCGGGTCAGTAGCACATTTCAAACCTGCCTGTTGATGAAGTTTGAGCGCAAAACAGCAACATGAGATGATGCATAAAACAGAAGTGGGCTATAAAACTGTCTTTAAATGCATAAATATACACCAACAGCTTTAGGAAGAGACAAGACAGGTATGGTTTTATGCTGAAATGCTTCTTTTTGTTTCTCATGGGTGCTTCTTGAAGACAGGCCAACGGGGCCTCTCGAAGGCGGTTCATATGTGTGCGCGAGTGTGTGTTTGTGCGCGAGAAAGTACATCCACAGCTCCTCGCCCGGTGGAGCCAACTGCGCGAGCCGCATGAAACGCTCCAATATCCCACCTAGCAAAATAAACCGGACGATTAAAAAACAACACACAGGCCCCAACTCCACTCAGGACCTACACCTAAACTTTTCCAGTGCTCCTGGCCCCCATCCCCTCTACCCCCACCCCTCCCTCCTCTTCTTTCCCCTCCCTTCCAACTCCTTTCTTCTTTTTCACATGCTTTTACAGTGAGGTACGTTGAAAGCTCTCTTTGTTGCCACGGTCTGTGGCGTTTGAATGGTACCAAACAAGCGCCCAAGTGCACCGAGCCCCCAAGACGGCCACTGAATAGAATTCTTCCCCTGACTTCTCCCTGGCCGAGCGACAATGAGTAGGACCACTCCTTTCTAGTCAAGCCCGCACTAATGGCTAAGACAATATTTGCAGGAATGAGGGGGATTTAATTTGCATTCAGGCTGTCTCCATTTCTTTTCACAGGACTTGGGCCTGCTCAGTTCAACTGCGCCGCAGCCTCTGAAAGTACGCATTCTGCCGATTTCGCTTTGATTTTTTTTTTTTTTTTTTTTATACCCCCCTCCACCAAAACCAGACCCCCAACCCTGTCTTTTTTTCCGTCTTTCAAACACCATTTGCTGCCCTGTGCTTGGTTTCCCTAATTCAAAACGGAAAAAGAAGAATAGGGGTGTTAGGAAAGAAACAGGTGTGAGTCGGAAAAGTAGAAGACAGCGCAGATTTCGAGGTAAATAACAGAAAAACTACGATTGTTTCGATCAGGGTTTTGTGGATCGCTGTCGTCGATATTATACTTCGACTTTGTGTGCACAGTCACACTAATTGCATCGTTTTTTTAGATTATCCTCAGGTGCAATTCAACAATATCAGAGTCCTCGTGAACTTGAAGGGTCCACATGAAAGCGTAGCTCAAAATGTGTAGATATAACAGCCTCCAGGATTAACTATAAAAGCTTCTTTTTTTTTTTTTTTTAATCTTAAACAGATATTGCAAAAAGCTATTGTTACAGGTTCAAAATTTGCTCCAGGCTACAAAAATAATTCCTCAGCCGGCGACCGATTAAATAAAGTAATTAGCAGAGTCGTTTTAAAAGGACGGTGCTTTAGATTACAAAAGAAAAATACAACAGGCAAAAACAGTCCCTAATACTGACTGACAGGAGAGAGAGTGCCGAGATGTCGTAAAACACCAAACTGTGTTTTTCCTTCAGGCTTTTTGAAGTCCTTTTAAAGCAGGTTCCGCACACACACACAAGTATTAAGCGACACGCTCGGTGCTAATTATCATGGCTACATTTTTACCCATTTGATGCTGAAAATGAAAATGTTCCTGAGGATTGTTACCATAGAAATCGCCTTACTAAATGCCTGTCGCATCAATTGCCGGTGTATAACTGACTTTTTGTTTTCTTGGCCGGCGAGAAGCTCAACAAAAGGATGCTGGAGCGCGGCGTCAATTTGGGTATTAAAATGAGAGGCCCTGGAATGCAGCCATGAGGCGTCCATCTGCAGACAGACAGATCGTTTGCATACTTAAAGATGACAGTGA
Organism: Apogon hyalosoma; assembly: GCA_037367295.1. Lineage (NCBI taxonomy): Eukaryota > Metazoa > Chordata > Actinopteri > Kurtiformes > Apogonidae > Apogon > Apogon hyalosoma. The sequence continues at coordinate 4,277,597 of JAPQRP010000015.1, forward strand.
AATCTATATTTGGGATGATGGGCTATGAAGCAGTGATCTGGTGTGTTTACTTAGCTTGCTGGGAGCAGGACCAACAATGAGCTGGGTATATAAGCCAAGAATAGCATCTTTTATGTCCATTTTTCCTGGAAATATTGCATGTCTGCTAACGCAACAGACCTTAAGCCCTTTCACTTCCTGTTTAACCCATAAAGACTCAATGCTACTTTTGTGGTACTTCCAAAATGATTTTCCTCTCTCTATTTAACCACTGTTTATTATAATATTACCCTCTATATTTTGCGTTTTTTTAGTGTAAATCATGAATTTTCCTATATTCAATACTCTGATCATGTAGGTGTTCATAAAAGGTCATATTAAAGTTGAATGTTATTATATAAAAACAGAGAAAACTGAAGAAAAAGTTGCTTTTTCAGCAATGATATCAATAAGTGAATGTAAACCCAGTGTGTTCACCCACTGCCATTTGTCAAACTCCGTGGATTTTACTGGTGAATCAATGTTTCCACGTTCACTACGGAGCCTCTGAACGTCCAAATGAGTCATATCTGATGACCATGAAAAGATGACAAACTGTATTTTACACCAATCGTGTCCATGTTCTAATACGATAAGTAGTTCCACAGTTATTAAAAATAATAGATGAGTCGATGCTTTGGGTCGCCGGTGGCTGTTTGGGTCTATATGGGTTAATCCGACCTTAACCTTTTAAAGGGCACTCATTGAAATACTCTGAAACTCAAAATTTCAACTATAGTGTGTTATTAGACATTGTGATCTACTGCCTCATTGGTTGGTATGACAACAGTCACCCTCCTCTTACCATAAAACGACCGAGCAGCGCTTGCTAAAAAGTAAACACATGCAATAAAACAACTGTTACAAGGCCATAAACTGACAAAAATCACTCGTATTCACTATTTGCAGCTTCAAAATTTCAATAAAATCTCTCCGAATCTCTGTATAATGTTAGAAAAACCAACATGCTTCTTATTTAACCCATAAAGACCCAAAACAGCCACCGTCGACCGAAAGCATCCACTGATCTAAAATGTTTAATACCTGTTGATCCACTAATCTTATTACCTGTAAATAGTTGGTGAAATACAGTTTGTCGTCTTTTCACGGTCGTCAGATATGACCCATTTGGATGTTCAGAGGCTCCGTAGTTGCCGTGGAAACACCGTCATCTTCTACAACATTGATTCACCAGGAAAACCCACGAAGTTTAAGAGCCTGATCTCATGAAATCGCGTTGTATGTCACACCAGTTCTCATGGCGTGCTATACATATGCATTTTCATCCTTTCGCGTGTTATTCAATTCCATTTGATCACGTGTTAATTTATGCCACGATCTCCGGTTTACATATCCGTAACCGCTAACCCTAACGCTAAACCCAACCGCTAATCGCGTGGTATTTGACGCAGCATGAACATACACGTGGAAAGCTTATAATGCGTACAGATAACACGCCAAATTAAAGTGGCGTGGATAGTTACGCAATTCATGATATCACATTGAGTTTGATGAATGACAGTGGATGGACACACCTGTTTTTTTCATTCAGTTATTGATACTGTGCCTAAAAAAGTCACTTTTCCTCAGTTCTCTCTGTTTTGATGTAATGACCTTTGAATTTACTTGAATTTCCGAGTTTTTATGAGCATCTACATTAAGTATAGGAAATTAAATATGGGAAAATACATGATTTACAGTGTAAAATGCAAATTACAGAGGCTAATATTATAATAAATGATTATAGATCACTTAACCCTTTATTGGGTTAAGTGAAATATTATAGAAATACTCTGAAATTCTAAATTTCAACCTTAGTGTGTTATTGGAGGACGTAAGGCTTTATTACTTTTGTGAAATTTTTCAAAAATATTTTATTGTTATGTAGATTAGAAATAATGATTAATGAAGTTACCATATTTGGTTTCTTATCTATAAGTGGCAAAAAAAAAAAAGAAAAAAGTAAATATAAAAAAAAATACAAGAAAAACACAAGTAATATGAAAGGAACATGTATTTTAGAACATTAGAACAACATAAGTGCTAGTCCAGACCCCTGTCCACATCCACATGATCCCTTTGAGCATCATTCCTTACATTAATACCATTACTTCATGGTACCGAACAAAGCAGGTCCACTCACTGTTCATGCACAGGTGGACCTTACAGACCCTGGAGACCACATTGGACCTGAGATTGTTGACTCACTGTCCTCACTGGAACTGTTGATGTTATTGTCTTGTAATGTATGCTGGAAATGACCAAAAATAGTCACTTGCATGATAAAGGGTTTTAAGTAAAGGTTAAACAAAGAGAAGGATTCATTTGGGAACTGCCGTAGAGTAGCATTGGGTATTTACGGGTTAATGTTTGCAGAAATTACCAAAAATAGTTGCTTGCCCGATAAAGGGTTAACGTGATCTCCGAGGATGTAAAGAAGCATCTACACTTTGAGTATTATTTTTATGGTATAGGGTTTTGTATATCCACAACCTGTGTCTTCCAAAGCAGCGTTCCTTTGACTCTAATTTGTCCTCTGAGGTTGTAACACTGACATCCTGACATCGTTCCTGTGCTGAACGCAAAGACTGCAAAACACTGTTGTTACATCTTTCGGCAGGAAAAATAGATGTAGCCTCTGTCGAGAGGTTTGTGCCTCTGGGAACATGAGATGGTAAACAGACGTTTGACAGGGCTGTTCACACACCGCAATAAAGCGCTTCATGTTTGTGTATTCTCTTTGAGATGTCTAAGCAGAGCTCAACGTGGGGAGCTTTTGCATACACAGGTTTGCCTGAAATGTGTGTTTTAGTCATAAATATTCAGTTGACAAAATGAATAGTAATAGGGGCTGGATGCACAAAATAGGATGAGGTTCTGTCTGACCCTGTAAATGACCTATTTAAAATAATGACTGATGCTAGTCTGCGGCGTTTAATTATTGAATATCAGCGTCTGCTAGAGGGTGTGATGAATTTTTTTTTTCCCCCGCTTTATTTAGTTTTTCCTCAGGCTTCGTTTCATTAAACTTTTCATTATGTCACCTCTGAGTCACCTGCTCGCTGGAATTCCCAGGCGTTAGAGGCTGATAGTGTGCTTTCCCTGCTTCACCAAGCGAAGAAAAGGTGTGTGTGCGTGCATATCAGGAGGTGGATGTTAAGCTGAGACGCCACTCTGACTCCACATTTCACTTCTAATCATTATTCCTTTCCAAATTGCCGATTGAACTTTGATCAGTTCTCAAAGACAGGAAGAGAGAGGTGGAGAATGATGGGTAAACTTCTCGGTCGAGGAGCAGCGAGGCTCCTAACAACCACCAAACTCCAATAAATAAAAAGGTACTTTTTTTTTTTTTTTTTTGCCCAAATCCACTTTCCTCGAATTCTGGTCTGCAGGGTCAGCAGAGAGGGGAAAAAGAGAGGCATCTGCTGTCAAATCAAATCTGGTTGTCAGAATACCATGCCACACACACACTCACACATATCATCACGACTCGCCTTCACAAAATAATGAAAAAAAAAAAAAAAATCATGTACAACTTTCAGCAAAAACAAGGAAAGGTTGAGCGTAACCAGAGATTTGGAGTTGGTGAAGTGGGAGAGAAGAGCTGAAAGGAGGTGGTTTTGGTGGTGGTGGTGATGGGGGGGGGTGTTTGGGGGGTGACAGGGGCTGAGCGAGAGCAAGTTTTGAAATGTGCATTGGTGTATGAGCAGGAGGAAGGAGGGAATGCGGGGGGGCAGCGGTGGTGATGGTGGGGGGGTG
>JAPQRP010000015.1:4291295-4307327 GCA_037367295.1 Apogon hyalosoma
GTCACACGATACACACAGGAGTTAGTACTTGATTGCATAACCATTGTTTTTGATGACTTTTGATGGTCTAATAATTTTCTGTGACTGTAGGTCATGTGTCCAAACTGCACACTAAAAAGCCACCAGTGTCCTTTTAGAGTGTGAGTGGCTGGGGGGTTTTGGGGGTGGTCTCGGCCCCGAGACAAGAGCTCAATACGGAGGATATTGTTCCAGGCTTTGTAGAAAGGCCTCGCTGAATTAGCCTCTGCCACCCCTCACAGCCTCCTCTGCTCCACCGAACCACCATGAATAGATCGCCATTGTAGCTGTGCATAATGTAACATTCTCATTATTACCTGATGGTGAAAGTTTGACTCACAACCCAGACCTCGGCAAGTCGGCGTCAATACAAGGAGGAGAAAAGCTTCCAGGGGTGCGAAGATGCAGCGGTGGCCAAAGTCAGGGCAGGTTACCTCTGAAGATTGTTCCATCAGCCTCCAATTAGACCTAATTGGATTGCTAGTCACCCCTTAAATTAGCTTGGCTAATAAGGCTTCCTGCTGTCAGACAACTGTGTGCAAAATAATGAATAAATACTGTATTTGAGGTGTGAGGCTCTGTTGTTTCACACTCGGAAAAGCTCAACAGAAATACCAATTAAGCAGAAGCCTGGGCATCAGAGTCAACAGGAGAGAAAGACAGAATGGGAAAAGACAGAAAGAAAGAACGAAGAAGAAAAGATGAGAGCCGGGAGGCAACGCAACACTACTAAGCAAAGACACAACTAAAGGTAAAGGATTGTAACATTTGCTTTCCTTAGATTGAATATTTAACGAAGCTCATGGTTAAAAAGTAACACAATGCTCAGGCATTGACATTCCTATTAATTTTTAACCAGCTGAGCAGGGCATTCAGCTGTGTGTTCTCTGGAATCCGTTTTGCATATAGAATATGCAGGGAATTCAAATCACACATCTCACTGGACATTCTGCAAGAATCAACCATTTAATGCAACATCGTCCAACAGCTTTAACAAGAAGAAAAATAACTTGTTTGTGTGGGGGATGTCAGCTTCTTGTGTGTTTATGTGAGTGACCCAAGCGGCCAGTGAACCAGAAGATACTCCAATGACCTCCAGTATGACACCACCCCTCCCCTAGTTTGTGTTTTTAGTTTTTTTTAAAACATGCATCTGTGTTCTGTTGGTGCAATAAGATGCATACTAAAGTGGCACAGGAAATTCAGATAAGTCATTGGGTATTTTTCCCGGACACAAGGTTCAAGGTGACTATTAATACCTGTTGGTAGATTTGTTCTGCAGTTTGGAGAGGGCATCTCAAATTTTACACAAAAAAAAAAAAAAAAAAAAAAAAAAGCATCTGTGTTCTGTTGTTACAATAAGATGTATAATAAAGTGGCACAGGAAGTAAGGAGGTCAATTCAGATAATTCATAGGGTATTTTTCCTGGACGCTGCAGCAAAATGTGTGAAAATGTGTGAATGTTTCTCTCCAGTTCTTCTCAAAATTCGAAGCAGCTATGATTGAAAGGAGAAAAAAATATTCATGCATTTAATACGTATTGTATGTGGACATGGAGGCTTAACACATGAGCCACAGAAGCCCTAGAGCCTGCGAGGTTGCAACTGTACAGCACGACCCATTCAATCAAATCAAATCTCCACGCACCATGGCAGGAAACTTTGGCCCTCACAGTGGAAAGAGAATGACTTACCCTAATAATTACAATGGGATATAGAGATTGCCTTGCCACGGGGCTGAAACACTCCCATCGCTAAAACTTCTCAGCCTCTGTGCGAGTGGAAAGCCGACTACAGTCCGACCGTGTTTGATCCTCGCAAAATAGGAGAAAATCAAGCACAGGCATGAAATACTGAAATCCCTCTCAAGCTTTCATCGTTCAAGAACATGTGAGCTGGAATAACATGTGTACATACCGACGTATAGAAAGCAACTGCTTTCATTTACCTCAAGGCGAAGGTGAAACCATGAAGGAGCTGTTTTTTTGTCTTGTGTAAATGCGAATAAACTGCTGATCAACTGTTTTGAACAAACCACCTTTACAGTAATTGGGAAGCCAACGTCGCTGAATTCAAAACTACACTTTCTTTGTCTGGAATCAGCACTTTTTTTTTTTTTTTTTGCAGGGAGCTACCTTCAAAGCGGTGTAATACATGATGTGTTGCGTGTTACAGTATTAGACTGATGCTACGTTGCGTGTGCCCTATGTTAATCGAGTGTTAAACAGTATTCTGTGGGGATGTGGAATGCATCAGGTAATCTCTTCATACTAAGCCAAAGCATTAGCAAGACAATAGGTCACACGCATTTCGTTAACACCACTGCTAATCAATTGTTTGCACATCACCAAGCAGTGATAAGGATGAAGGGGTACATTTTTAAGTTTTAGGAGACTCAGGCTGCTGTTCTTGTTCTTCTTGTTTTTTGTTTTTTTTTAACTCTCTTTATTGAAACCAACCCATAAAGACCCAGTGCTACTTTTGTGGCAGTTTCCAAATGAATTTCTCTCTATTTAACCTTTCTTAAGTGATTTATCACCATTTATTATAAAACTGTCCTCTGTATTTTGTGTTTTTTCTACACTGGTCTCATGAAACTGCGTTGTATGTCACGCCAGTTCTTATGGCATTTGGCGTGCTATACGTATGCATTTTTATCCTTTCGCGTGTTATTCAACGCCATTTGATCGCGTGTCAATGTACACCAAGATCTCTGGTTTACATATCCGTAACCCCTAACCATAACCGCTAATTGCATGATATTTGAGCATGCACGCAAGAAGCTTCTAATGCGTACAGATAACATACCACTTTTAATTGCTGTGTTATCTGTACGCAATTCATGATATCACATTGTTTTTTTTCCCATGAAAATCAGGTATTTTCCCATTTTTAATTTACTGACGGTGTAGATGTTCATAAAAGCTCATGTTAAAGTTGACTGTCATAGTAACAGAAACAGATAAAAAGGAAGAAAATGGGATTTTTTTCAACAAAATATATCATTAATTGAACATAAACCCAGTGCGTCCATCCCATGTAACTGATCCAGCTCCATGGGTTTTATTAGTGAATCGATGTTGTAGAAGATGACGGTGTTTCCACGGTAACTACAGAGCTAATTAAAGCTAATTAAAAGTGGCGTGTATGGTGTGTATATTTACGCAATTCATGATATCACCTTGGGCATCTGGTCAGTAGCGTCACAAACCTTAAAACAACACTCTGTTTAGTATTACGGTCCACTCCCGTTGGTTCCACCGTGAACATTATTGTTATTGGATCTGGAGGGAGCTGTTATGATGGACGCTTTTTAAGTCAAATCGGTAAAAATGTCTTTGTCAGAATGCAACTGCAGAACTGTGCAACAATTGTGACAAAGCACGACATGCAAATTTACAAGAGTATTTAGACGTTTTTGTTTCGAGGCCCACCTCCTGAAGAAGCTGCAGGATATTCCACATACTTTTATATTGTTTAACAGCTTTCACTATCCCCCTGCTGTTTATTGCTAATCTTGCAGTTTGTCTTTGATGCGGCCACGGTGCAAATGTAGCATCTGTTTGCCACCCAGGCCGGTGTTCACCCGTGATGCCGCTGCCTAATGAGGCGTAGAAGCCAGGTTGTAGGTTATGGGAACCTGGGCCGTGGTCAGAACCTGGAACTATAGACAAACAGGAGGACGCATACAAGAGGTGAGACCTGATACCGGTTCCATTCACTCTGAAACACTGAGAGGAGGCATTACAAGGGCTTGGAAACCTGACGATCTTTGACCCTGATGTCATTTCCTCCTTACTTAAGGAGTCAAATTACCCTTGCTTCCTATGTAAACCCCAAATAGCTAAACTGCTCAGGAATAATCTAAACCAAACCATTACTTCCTATTGTGTATCTTTTGGTTTCCTGTGAGGGAGGTTTGCTATTTCCCTTCCTCTCATGTCTCACTCTCCCTTATAAACACCCGGGAGGAGAGAAAGAAAAAAATTTACAGGCTTAAAAGCAGTTAATATCTCCATTCACTTAAGCAAAAACTACATCTTCTGTCAGTTTATACAGTGACTGCAGCTCTGCCTTCTCTGGATCCCTGCCTCAGTGTCAGATTAGCAGCTAGTTGTTCATGAATATACAGCTGGTTCCCCTCATTTCGTAACATTAGTCCCTGCTTGGCTTAAAGCCAGTACAGTAGGGGTAAATAGAGTAAATACAGACAGGCCTTGCAGATGCTAATGTACTTAGCGTTAGCGGTAAACAAAATGAGATTACTGGGGAGGGAAGGCAAACTCTGAATTTGATTTACTCAGGCTTAGCGTAAACAGCTTGTCAAACTCCTGCTCTGCTGTTATGAAAAGGCTGCAGAATGTGTATTTGACTAACAAGCACAGTAAGTGTTTCTTGCTATTCATAAAATTACCGAGGCAATTGTCACTGTAATTGGAAGCGAATGTGAAAATAGAATATGTAGGCGCTTCTCCCCAAAAAATACTGTTTACTTTTCTTCCCCCATCAAGTTGTTGTTGCGTTTTGAGTGATAGGGGATTATGGCAAATGGAGTTAGGGATGTATTCAGTTATTATAATAATAGAATCTGGATCTGCATAATGCTAAATGAAAACAGATAAACAAGTTTAGTGCATAGGAATGTACAGCTGGGAGAGATCACCTCAGTGTTAGTTAGTTAGTGTGGCCGTGTGTTTCTGCAACATTAACATAATCCACAGTATAATCCAGAGGCGGCGGCACGGGCCTCTCCATAACGAAGCAGATAACGAGCGCAAGACACCACTCCTTATGGGAATAAAACTCAGCTAAATGAGATGGAACCAGGCTTAGTGCTCTTATTATGTGATAAATAGGATTTTCCAAGTTAGAATTTTCTGGCATGTTATATTTTTTTTACACTTTCCCATTTTTTTTTTTTTTTTTTTTTTCTGATGACTACAGCAGTCATATTATTTCTCCCTTCTCACTGCGGGGAAAAAGTTTTCAGTGTCTTCCCCCCGTAAAAAAAGGCAGGCTAATTGCATGTCAATAATTCAATGCTTAATTTTAATGACCAGGAGAGTTCATTTATTCTCCGTCTAGGCTGCCTGACGATGTGATTAATAGGGATGAAAGATAAAGCTGCAGAGACAGAGAGGGGGAGAGAGGAGAAGGAGAAAGGCAGGGGATAGATAATGTTAGGATCTTTCTATTCTTTCCCTTTCTCCACCCTTCCCAGATGGCAGAAAGGTCTGCCAGACTCCTGAGTCGACAGTTTGGAGGAGCGTGCGGGCTGCCGGGGCACATACCGAAGAAGACGAAGGAGGAGGAGGAAGAGGAGGAGGAGGAGGGACGGCAGGGGAGAAAGTGTCTCTGGTGCACTTGACGTCTCTGAGAGCAGCCAATCATGACGGCACTTTAACGCTTCGAGTTCATGTGAATCTATGATTTGGAGGAACATATTCGGACAGGCATGACAAGGCATGGGAATGACTGTTTTAGTGCAATTATGGCCAGGAAATCACTGTTGATCCTGGTTAATCTTGCACAGGATGCACTCTTTGTTTGTGCTAGAAGCTGAAGGTATTACATGCGCATTTGGAGTTGAGCAGTACAGGTTTATGAGGGGAAGAACCCCACCCATAGGCTTCATCTCCTACCGGATTGGTGGAAGATGAAGACATTGCAGGCCACTCTTTACAATGGGAGCACTTCCTCCAGGACTAATGGCCTCTGAGCTGCAGCTTTTGTCCCCTGATTAGCCAGCCTATTCAGGGCTCAGCCCCCTAATTGCGTAGCCTGGTTAGCTACCCAGCATTACAGTAAGAATTAATGAGACACAATTACTGCGCCCAGGAAATCTGCGTCCCAGCGACCACTTCGATCTGCAGAGGGACCTGAGTGAATAAAACCTCCTTGAGTCTAGAATTCAACCTACTGTCAAAAAAAAAAAAAAAAAAAGTGGAGCACAAGGTTTTTTCCCTTCACGTAGGAAAAAAAATACATGTATTTATTCGAAGCTGCCTCATAATTAGGCCCTAGAGTGAATGAGTGAGGGAGAGTAGGGGAGGAGGTGGGAGAAACAGAGGACATGGGTGGGGGTGGGAGAGAAAGCAGCATTCAATAGCAAATAGGCCCACAGATACAAAAGGCAGAAGAATGACAAGCACAAGAGTGAAACCTGCTCAGAGAAATGAGGAGGAGGGAGATGGAAAAGATGGATGAGGGGGAGGAGAGGAGGTCGGGTTGAGGGCTGGGTCAGACGCAGATTACACCTACAGTTTAGCTGCAGATAACATTTCATCGCTGCGGTTTTGTGGCCACTCTGAAATATGGAAACAGCCTGAGGACCCAGCCAAGTCTAATGGTCCGCTGCGACAGAACACCTTTGAGGTGGGACAGTCGGCTCCGGAGCCCCGTCCATGTAGGAGCCAAGTGTTGTAGCTCCAAGCCAAGACAGGTTCCGCAGCACAAATGAGGACGTGTTCCTCACTTCTGACGCTGCAAGAAACGATGAAATAGCAATAAATTTCTTCTGCTATTTTAGTTTAGTGATGTGGTTTAGAGGGGTTATTAATACATAATACCAGTCTACCAGACATGTTCCAAAGGTGTCTGTGGATTAGACAGCCTTGTTTATTAAAACTACTAAGATAAGGAAAAGTGTTACAGCCGCCTAGTCAGGAATCTAGAGTTGGTTATTTATAGCTGTGCTTCTCAAAGTGTGGTTTGTGGACCCTTGGAGATCCATGATTCATAGCCAAGGGGGTCTGTGATATAACAGTGCAATATCCTTAACCCATAAAGACCCAAAGCTACTTTTATGTCAATTGCTAAATGAATTTTTCTCCGTATTTAATTTTTCTTAAGTAATTTACTACAATTTATTGTAATATTATCCAGTTTATTTTGCATTTTTTTCAGTGTAAATCATATATTTTCTTATATTTAATTCACTGATCATGATGTTCACAAAAACTCGGGTTAAAGTTGAGGGTCATTATGTCAAAAACAGAGAAAACCGAAGAAAAAGTGACTTTTTCGGTCAAATCTATCGTTCACTCGACATAAACCCAGTGTGTCCACCCGCTGTCACTGATCCAACTCCATGGGTTTTACTGGTGAATCAATGTTGTAGAAGATGACGCCGTTTCCACGGTAACTACGGAGCCTCTGAACGTCCAAGGATTAGTGGATTAAAAGTTTGGATCGGTAGATGATTTTGGTCGACGGTGGGTGTTTGGGTCTTTATGGGTTAAAAATAAAACTGCATATCTACACTCTTTAGCTTTGCACCAATAGAAATATGACATGTCAAGCTGTCTTAATTCATTCACTTCACTCAATGAATGCATGACCAATCCCGCTACTGTTAGCTTAGTTTATTAGTTGACCAACCAACAAGTGGAAATGGGGAAATATTTTCTTAACTAAGAGGATTACTTACACTTGCATGATGTGTTCTGTAACTGTGATAACTTCTGTTCTAAGGAGCAATAAGGTTCATTTTCTGAGACGTTCTTAAAATCAACTACTTGTCAAGTTGAATAAAAGTAAAACATAATTTAAGCTGAAATGTGTTGCTGTGAAGAAACAGGTTCCAATGGGATCTAAAGCTGAGAGTAGGAATATGCTCTACCAATATCTTCTCAGATATAAACCCTGAAAAGTTGGATAAACACTGTATATCAAACACAAATGCTCCCAGTAGTTGCCTGAAGTACAGATGCTACCTGTTATAGCACCAGAATGTACAGTTTTGGTGCACTACCACAAGTGGTTTTAAAGTGCTGCCCAACACAACCTTAAAATCGATCACTAGATGGATTAGATGGGCAATTTTACCTCTTTGCTCAAGGCTGGCAGTCCAAAATCTACTTCTTTCACACAAGAATAGAATAGAAACTTTGTCATTATTACACATGCACATACAAGGAAAACTATTAAAACACTGTGACTATTAAACTTTGCACAACATGACGTGTTCGAGACCGTGGAGGAAAAAAAAAAATCTAAAAAGGGAAATATTGCCTTTGGAAGCTGCAAGTAAATGATTATAATTCATACCAATCTCCCTCTAACTTTCCGTCATCCCTGCTTTACCAATTGTCCATATATTTATAAGTTTACTGATTAACTCCAGTTCTCACACTGTCATTTAATTTACAACTTCCATCATTTGTCACAGCTGTAAACACTTAATATGAACTATAATGTCTGCACAAACCCTGGACTTTAAGGTGCCCGTAGATCAAGGCAAGAGTCAGCTGGATATACAGTATTAACTTAAAGCAAACCGACTAAAGTGTTGCACAATGACTTCTGGACCTTAGCCAAATAGAAATGGAGTCCTTTGGTCACAGGTCACCACGGGCAGTGTTTGGGGGATTACACAGAACATAACTGAATTGCACAATAAGATAGTTTTAGCTCATTTAAGCTTATATGTTGAATATACAGTCATTTTTCATTGTTCGCTGCTGCCGCCATAGTTTGTTGTTAGCGATCTACCTATTTGTGCCTTGTTTTGTTTGTGCTTTACAGTTAAAATATCACGTTAAAGGGGTTGTATTTTGCTAAACCCACTTTTATTAGTCTTTGGTACATTTATGTGTATTTGAGGACCGTAATAGTTCAAAAAGTTTGAATTTGAACCCTCCAAGTGCTGCAAAGCTATCTTTATATTCACTGTCTACAACCCGTTTTAATTCCTTCTTTATTTGTTATATCTATTACTAGATGCGTCATGACATTTACACGCATAAGGTCAAGACTCCCGACGAATATTTCTCGACATAGTTGTTTATCAGCAGCAGCGGTTGTAGTAAAAACTGGAAATATGTCCAAACTTGGAGCCGATTACCTTAAATGTTCAGTTGTTGGTTGAACGGGACAGAGCAGCACGGCCAACAACCTGTAGGGGGCGGGGCCTGAAGTGGCTTATTTGCATTTAAAGGGCCAGCGCTCAAAATGACCTTTCTGGTGTTATTAGTCAGAAACAGGATTGAAGATGGAGCTGTGGAGTTGAATGAATGAAGAATTCAGACCCAAGGAGAGCATTTACAGTTTATGTAGACCACAGGGAAATGTTTTAAAATGCATAATTCCATTTAAAAAAGCAGAATATCACTCCTTGACAAAGAACTTACATTATTCTCAACGGTCAGTGTTGAATAGCTCTAACACTTCCCACCTGTCACGTACTCCCATTAATGTCCGGGGAGCTAAACATAGCATCATTGCGTGCACAGATTTGCACTTTAATTCTTACTTCCATTACACCAAGATATTCCTGAAGCCAAGATGATGGTCTGTACATTGCGGCCAAGCTTTAAAAATGGACACTTGGACAGACAAGTAGACCATTCTCTAACCACTTAGGAGGAGCAGTCGACCGACTCCATCTCTGTGGAATTAAAAGCAATAGCAGGAATACTCCTAAAACCTAACATTGTGGCAGAGCCTGCTGACTAGACTAACCACGGTGCCCTTGATCAGATTAGTAAATATACTGTATCTGCTGTTTTCAGCCTGAGAACAAGAACAGACCACTTAGGTAGATGAGATAAGCCTGAAAGGTTAAAACTTCCCTCCTGCTTCCGCAATTAACGTCTCAGCCTCTCATCAACATTCTGTCTGCAGCACTTTGCTGGAGAGGTACTAATCAAACACAAAGCATATTGATTCTTCGCGCAGTCGTGTGGACCTAAAATGCAGTTTGAAGCGAGCGAGTGTGGGGAGAGCGTTTCAAGTCCTCTTATGTGGTTCGTAAGTTCTGAATTTGCCCAAGATTAGCCTCCATAAAGAGGATTACCACTTTTGTATGGAATATTTTCAACTCCGGCGTAGTCATTTCAGGAATGTTCAGTGGGGCTTTCAGAGCATTGTGTTTACTCACCTGTCAGTCTGTTTTTCCGTTTCTTTCACTAATTGAAACAACCGACGCACACCTCACCCGCCCTGAGCGCTCACGCCGGCTGAGTCTGCTGGTGTTGACTGTGCAAATGCTAGTACCTGGGCTTCAGTGTTATCTGTCCTGAGAGCCTGTCTGTCTCAGGCCGGCTCAGAGCAGTTTACCTGAATGGCCTTTGTTTGGAGGTGACCCCCCCCACACACACACACACACACCACCATCACCACCACCCCACCCCTTCCTACCCCCCATCCCCCTTAGAGCAGGTCGCAGCCTGAAGCCATTCCACCCTGAATCTAACCCTCCTCAGGTTTCCACCTCTCAGAAAAATACAAAAAAAAGGAGGGATCGGGGGGTAGAGAGAGAAAGGAGAGTGAAAAAGCGACAGAGATGTAAAAAGGGAGGTCAGAGGCTCAGGTGATCTTAGCGTGTAGCCTGTCAATCAGACATCATACGGCGTAGCTCAGGGGAGGCTCTCCCTTCCACTTCAGTGCCCCGCTCCTCAACCTCTCGCGCTCTGTTCACCTTTCGCAACACATAAGAAGTACTCAGATTCATCCAGACTTCTACTTTCTCACATTTTCCTTATGCAATTTGCAGATATTTTGACAGAGGGAGTCTATTACAGTTTTAATGCTGCGGTTATTTTGCATTCAGGTTGTCTCCTTGGCCTGACACCACTCTCTGCTAGACTTTTTCCATATATTCTTACTCCCACTGCCAATGACAATATCAGAGCATGCAGTGTTGATGTTGGCAAAGGTTTGCATGTCAAATATAAGATCGTACAATAAATGACACTTGCTTTGTTGAAGCGCATTACCTCATAGTGGCAACAAACTGCACATGCAGTCCAAGTTGAAGTTATAAAAATGACAGAGTTTGAAAGAAAAACACCTACCTGGCAGGTTACACAAAACAAGCTGTTCTGGCATACCATATGAAGTGTAAAATCTCTTTAAGAATGTAGTTACAGTCCTCATGCTGATCCTCCTTAATCGCGCAATTAGCTCAGGAGCCCACTAAACACACTTGCATTGTCTGGAGATGCCAATCTTAATGGTGTCATTGGCTGATAAAGACATTCTCAGTCTTATTTTAGCTTTAGATAACATCACCGGCTGCAGAGCAGGAGCATTATTACCCTGCGCTTTACCTGCCTGATGCAATCAGTGAAAATAAAACAAAGTGCTCTCAAAGGAGCTCAGTCAAGCCTGCTAACCTCATTTCGCCAACATGATGATTTCAATTGATTCAATTACCATTTGCTGGAGTGGAGGCTGTGCAATGTTAAAGGTGGAAAACAGTGTCAGGAATAGGCTTTTATCTCGGTGCTGTTACACATCGCACATTTAGATCAGGAGTGGAAGGGAAATTGCAATCGTTAAAATCGGTAGAACAACACAACATTAATTGCTTGGCGTGTATCCATTGAGAAAACCTAATCAAAATGCCAATACTTTCAGTTAAAGAAATGAATGCTGACAGTAACATTTAGACCATATCACAAATATTAGCATCGGAGGTGTTATAGATGCGATTCCTGCTCCTTCCTGCGTTTGTGTCATCACATTGAGGTGTCACGTCACTTTATATTAAGTTTAAGGAGATGTATATCATGCTTCAGTGCCATTTGTCCTGGAAGATTAAGGGTTCAGGGAGCTTCAAACAAAGTGGTTTGTGTGAACTATTGTCAGAACGCGTCTAAACACGTTTCTTCTAAATAGCAGAGGGAGTGTGATGCTACGAACTGTATAAATGGATATATTAGTGCATACTTCAGGACAGTCTTCCCTCAATTCCAATCCTGCACACCTGACTAAGCGTCGTGTGAAGTATGCGAGGTATTCTTTTTCCAAAAGTTTCAGAAATTTCTTGCATACACACAAAAATCCCCTCTGAATTCAGACATGTTGACAGCTGACAATGCAAGATCAAAAAACATGTAGGGGTGCAGGATTTCAGATGCAGTTTTTTTTGTTTTGTTTTGTTTGGTTTTTTTTTTACTTGTTAAATATGTTTTTTTTAGGAGATTATTTGAACCTGGGGTCTAAGGATGTGGGTGCTATATACTATACAGATTGTAAAGCCCCTTGAGGCGAATGTGTGATTTGTGATTTTGGGCTATATAAATATTTGACATGAGTTGAGCTGAGTTGACACACTTTTCATTTGAGCACGACACACAAAAGTGAAAAACGAGAGATTATTTCAGTTTCTAGACACTTTTTCTGTTTTTACTGACACTGATCCACCTTAAATATTTATTATACACATGACATCACGGTGTAAAAAAAAACTGGATGTTCATTATCGATCGTTGTATCCAGTGCACACTTCGATATGGAAAGAAGGCGGGGGTGAGGCTTGTCATAATTGTAATGATGTCTCAGCCCGTGTATAAATGGGTGAGAGGTGGGTTAGAGGGTGCAAATGTCCCACTAAATGGCAGTAAGGAGCCTAAGTTTTCAACACCCACCCATGACTTTTCAAAGGCCCCCAGCTCATCACAAACAAACCTCAGTCCTGTTCTTCTATTCTGCTGGCCTGGGTCATAATCAGATCCCATTTTCTCAGTTTCCATGACCATCCGTCCATTTTCGGAACTGCTTAGCTCACTTAGAAGGTCATGGGGATGCTGGAGCCAATACCAGCTGCCAACAGGACGAAAATGGGGTACGACCTAGACATGTCACCAGCTCATCGCAGGGTTGACACATAAGGACGAGCAACCATTCAGTCTCATATTCATTTGTTTGACCAGTTAACCTGTTAACCCTTAAAAAACTAAACATCAACTGGCAACCAAAAGCATCTACTGAGCTAAAATGTCTCATACCTGTTGATCCACTAATCTTATCAATGCATGTGAAGAACTGGTGTCTATTCATGGTCATCACATATGACCCATTTGGATGTTCAGAGGTTCCGTAGTGAACATAGAAACACCATCATCTTCTACAACATTGATTCACCAGTAAAACCCATGAAGTTAGATCAATGACAGTGGATGGACACACTTGTTTTATGCTCAGTTAAGGATATATATTTGCTGAAAAAGTAATTTTTCCTTCAGTTTCATGAACATCTAAATTAAATATAGGGAAATACATTATTTACAGTGAAAAATGCAAAATACAGAGAGTAAAATTATAATAAATGGTGATAAATCACTTAGGAAAGGTTAAATAGAGACAAAAATTCATTTAGGAATGGCCAGAAAAGTAGTAGAGGTTAAGGTGTATGTCTTTGGATAGTGGGAGGAAGCTAGAGTACCCAGAGAGAACCCACAAAGACATGGGTAGAACATGCAAACTTGGTTTTTTTTATTATTTATTTATTTCATTTTATTTGTTTATTTAGAAAGGGGCCATGCATATTTATGAACATTGTTGTATATATTAAAAAAAAAAAAAAAAAAAGACACCCTTGTAAATATGCCAGAATTTGTAAAATAACTGCTTTTCATCTGCAGTCCCTAGGCAGGTGACAGAACAAGACATAAAACAGCCAACATTAATACATCGCTCATTTGCTCTACATTTAAAATTTAAATAAATACACGTAAGGATGACATAGACGTCATCAAAACAAACAAAAAACAAACAGACTTAGGATGGTCACAGAGGCATTAGCCTATACATTCTATACTTACGTACAGTTTAACAGAGAAAGTGTATGGGTGATGAAATGTACGTTAAATAAAAGTGAGTGCATCTATGATTTTCTAGGAGCCAAACAGAAAGGGTTCATAACCAGGACCTTCTTGCTGTGACCACACCACCATGACATCATTGTTTTATATATTTATTTTCCAATTTTTAAATGCAACACTTGAGCTCTGAAGTAGTATTTATCTTCATCTATCTGCTTTCTGCTACCGAATTGGACCTACCGATTCCCCTTTCCTCTGACATTATCAGCTTGATTCACCTTGACTCTGAACATTCGGAGTTTCCGCTGTCCCACTATTTGAAGTCTAAGTTTCTAAATGGGCCAAGGTGATACGATAATCACAACATATAATAACATATCATCATGCATGTCAAAGATTGGTCATGCCAGGCTTATTGCCGCATCAGTTAGTAAAGCATGATCATGTTGAGATATAGGATGCCACGTGGGAAAATCTCTGAAAACATTGCAGTAAATTTTCAACTTAATATGACAACATTTAAATAATTTTTTATTAGTCTTTGGTTCATTTATTTGTGTATTTGGACCCTAATAGTTCATACAGTTTGAATTTGAACCCTCCAGGTGCGGCAAAGCTATCTTTAGATTCATTTTGGCAACAGAGTGGATTTCCACAACCCATTTCAATTCCTTCTTAATTTGTTTCGTTTTATAACTAGTCACGTCATGACATTTGCACATATAAGGTCAAGACTTCTGACGAGCATTTCTCTGAGTACGACATAACTGTTTATCAGCAGCAGCGGTTGGAGTAAAAACTGAAAATATGTCCAAACTTCGAGCCAGTTACCTGAAATGTTCAGTTGTTGGTTGAACGGGACAGAAAGCACGGGCAACAACCTGGAGGGGGCGGGGCCTGAAGTGGCTCACGTGCATTTAAAGGGCCAGCGCTCCAAAGCACCTTTCTGGTGTCATTACTCAGAAATAGGGTTGAAGATGGACCTGTGGAGTTGAATGAATGAAGAATTCAGACCCAAGCAGAGCAGTTACAGTTTATGTAGACCACAGGAAAATGTTTTAAAATGCACAATTCCATTTTCAAAAGCTAAATATCACTCCTTTAAATTGACATTTCAGTAATTAGAACTCAGACTTTTGAGGTTCATCCTCCGTCATGTTGTCTTAAGTGTGACTGCAGCTACGATTGAGGCATCAACAAAGGTTTTTGCTGAGTTGCTATGACAACCAGTCATATTAGACTAAACTGAACCAAGCTGTCCAAGTTAAGGCAAGTATAGCTGATACTGAGATGAATTTAAGTGTTTCTATTTTTATTTTATGTTGTAAAAAAGAAAGCTACTTTCCTTTATTTTCATCAAATGGTCATTGTGTTGGAGTTTGTGCATGAGTATTGGTTCTTTTAATGTCCTTTATTACCAATAATTGGTAGCTTATTGACCTAAAAAACACATTATTAGACTCCTGTTGGAACTAAAGTCAGCAAAGGTTAGACTAATACTGTAAATAATGCATATGTTTACATAAATAAACATGTCTTAATTGGATTGCTAATGAGCGCTAGTGGATGCCCAAGGTAGCTCACTCTGGGTGTTGCAGAGCGTATGATGTGCTCAGCAAGAGGGAGCCGGGGTTTGATCGTGGTCTGCCAACAACGAGCGGCAAACACCACAAGGTCGTTTGTGTTTTACACATCTGCTGCCTCCCTGTTTCGCTTTCTCTCACCCGCTGGATATGGTCTCCCACTTCCCTACCTTGTCGTTTTCCGCCTCTCGCTCTCTCCCTCCTTCTGTCTGGCGGTCATCCTTGCCCTCGCCATCTGTTTCACAGTACGCCACACACAGAGAGAGAGGGAGGTAGGGAGAGGTGAAGGGAGACAGTACTAAAGAGAGGATGAGTGAGGGGGGAAACTTGATGATGTACCCAACACGCTTCTGAGAGTCATGTTCGAGGGTTGACGGAGATAGGAAAAGCAGTCTTGCAGCCAAAATGTACTGACTTTCTTGAATTATTTTGATAGAAATTCTGGATTGATTAAGAGGTTTAAGGCTGAATCTGTTCTTTGGCAGATTTAGTAAAGTAACCACAACAAATATTGTAATGGTTTGGTTTGTCCTTATATTTACATACATACTAATATTCCACTATTACTTGGAATATGACAATATTGCAAAAAAAAAACCAAAAACATGGAGGCAAGTGAATGTGACATAAATGAGGTAAATTTGAAGAGAAGAACTCCCACCACTCAAGACAAACTACTGACACGACAACAAAGTGTACAGTCGTGCTCATAAGTTTACATACCCCAGCAGAATTTGTGATTTTTTTTGGCCATTTTTCAGAGAATGTTAATGATAATACTAAAACTTTTCTTTCACTCGTTGCTAGTGGTTTGGTGAAGCCATTTATCATCAAACAAATGTGTTTGCTCTTTTTAAATCCTACTGACAACAGAAACTATC
>JAPQRP010000015.1:4311010-4328992 GCA_037367295.1 Apogon hyalosoma
CATGGCTTCACCATCCTAGGGAGAAAAATGGACAATTTGGCTCAGATACTCCTGAAAGGTACGCATCAGGGGTATTTAGAAGTGGGTATATGCAATGCACTGGAAAAAAATCTAAATCTTACCAAGTGTGTTTTTCTCATTTCTAGTCAAAGTATCTTGACATAATCACCTAAAGAGTAAGTTTTCAGTGAGATATAAGGACAACAGATCTTGAAAATGTTATTTCGAGAAATCTTACCAAGATCATTTTCACTTGTTCCATTTGCTTGAATTAATCCAAAAAAAAAAAAAAAAATCTTGAATTAAGCAAAAAAAAATCTGCCAATGGAAGAAGCGAAAATGATCTGAGTAAGATTTATTGAAATAAGATTTTCCAGATCTGTTATCCTTATATCTCACTGAAAACTTACTCTTTAGGTGATTCTGTCTTATTTTAAGTGTGATGAGATATTTGGACTAGAAATTAGAGAAATACACTTGGTAAGATTTCGATTTTTTCCAGTGTGCCGACTGAAAAATAAGTAGATGTACACCGTTTACCGCCGTATACTCTGGACTACGCCACTGCTCATGACCTTCTAGTAGTCTGGTCAGAATCAGCCCTGAAGCAAACGCAGGCCTTCCCCAAAATCCAACACCAACAACAGAACAGTGGAGCTGAAAATGAAATTACCACCTTCAGAATCCGGGCACAAGTGTTCCACCCCATGTGTTGGAACCAGATGGTCATTCTACCTGCTTAAGCGCCGTCCATGTGTCGTTCCGCTCTCGCAGGCCTCATCTCCGATTACACGCAGGGGTTAAAAAAAATTAGCCCCCGCTATTATATGTGCGTGTGTTTCCTGAGCAAAAGAAATCTCTGTGGGCTCGCTTACCTTTCTGGATGGAGAGAACAAGTCGCATGCTGTTTTACAAGAGGGGAGATAAATCTGACGGGAGTGTCAAGTAGCAGGCGTCATACCAGCCAAAAGCAGACCTCTGCTGGCTGGCCAGATTCTTGTGGCATCGGATGGCTGAAAACTCCAAACAATCACACGATAACACACACTCACTTACTGGCTCAGGGACGGCAGCCAACAGCAGTCAGTTCTTTGGCTCCGGGAGAATGGTACAGATTCTCCTCATGGAGGCAATGTTGTTTTTTAATTAGTTCTGTGAGAGAAAAGTGATTCTACTTTTCTCAGGGATTTAGACGAACCCGTCCCACAGATGTTTATGACACGGTGTAAGAGATTCCTATAGCAGCTCCTCAGATGTATGGGAAAAAGACTGTTTTCAGATGATTAACCCTTTACCGGGCAAGTGACTATTTTTGGGCATTTCCGCATACATTACAAGACAGTGACAGCAACAGTTACAGGGAGGTGACAATCTCAGGTCCAATGTGGTCTACAGGCTGTTTTTCTTTTCATTTTTATGTGTACTTCTTGGAACCCCCCCCCCCACACACACACACACACACACACACACACTTACAGGTAAAAAACTAAATATGGTAACTTCATTGACCTTGAGTTTCTACATGATAAAAGATGTGGAAAATTTTTACAAAAGCAGTAAAGTCTTGTATGTCCTCCAATAACACACTAAGTTTGAAATTTTGAATTTCAGAGTATTTCTATGAGTGTCCTATAAAGGGTTAACCCTTTATCAGGCAAGTGACTATTTTTGGTCATTTCCACATACATTCCAAGCCAGTGAAAGTAATAGTTACAGTGAGTCAACAATCTCAGGTCCAATGTGGTCTCCAGGGTCTGTAAGGTCCACCTGTGCATGTACAGTGAGTGGACCTGCTGTGTTCGGTACCATGAAGTAATGGTACTAATGTAAGGAATGATGTTCAAAGTGTTAAAAGTAGGGTAGGACATGTTTTCCTGCAGCATTTTGTAATATATTGCTTAAAATCCCCTTCACAGCCCGAACCAATTCATTAAATCCACTAACACAAAAATGAAATGTATTTAGTCACCTGTGGAATGGACAGGACTGAAAAACGCCATCCAATCATTTTAACCGACCCGTCGAAGTGATTGAACGGTGTAGCTTGCTCAAACTGTTTTTCAGGATCTCCTACCCTACCTTTAATAAGTATGTTGACAGGTGTTTATTTTATTATTATTTTTTTTTATATTTCTAACATTAACCTTTTTTTTTTTTGCCACTTACGGTAAGGAACCAAATATGGTAACTTCATTAACTTTGATTGTTGAAAATTTTCACAAATTAATAAAGTCTTGTTATGTCCTCCAATAACACACTAAGGTTGACATGTAGAATTTCAGAGTATTTCTATGAGCGACCTACGAAGGGGTCAAAGCTGTATAATAACACATTTTCTCATTTACCTCAAGTTGTATCACATGATGAGTTTAGTTTCATTTTTTTTCTTGGTCTTAATGTTTCTGCCAACAGAAACATGTAACTTCAGCTCAATGCCACTGAAGGGTCTGCAAACATTTAGCGTTACTCAGTGGGGAGGAGGTGGTTTGGACGGACGCTGGATTTACAAAATTCAAGACTTTCAGGACAACCAAGACGCTAAAGTTTGCATCTGATTTGCATAGATTTGGCAATAAAATAAACACATACTGGTTGGGGCATGGAAAAACTTGTGGTTTGGCTTAAATATTAAACTGGTCTACGAGCCAAATGCTTCCAGAGTAAAAGTGGCGGGTCACTACTAAAGGAAAATTAAGTCAAAAGTGCTTCTTGGCTATAGTTTAAGATACAGTATTGGGTCAAAATGTGAAATTCTATGAATTATTTTGAGAATGGGTTTTACAGAAAGGGAATATGAGCCTCTGAGGTGCTAGTTCTACTTAAAAACACTGTCTGCACATTAGAAAACATCCACTTTTTAGATTTCTAGCGTAAGGTGCAGAGCTATATGAACAGTACTATGCAAAAGTCTTATTCCCCTTTTATCTCTGTTGTTTCCAGAGGGTCGAAATGAACATATGCGTGTATTTTTCATTCTCTTTTCTTCAAATGCAACAGGAAAATACAGGAAATATGTGGCACAACCTTAACAAACAGAAAAAAAAACAAAGTAAATGGGTTGTAAAGGGTAAAGTCACTATTTGCTGTGACCTTTGACCTCATGACAAGAAGCAGCACAAACAATTCGAAACATCCGACATGTGTCGAATGAATCCTGGTATAGAACAATGTAATAAATCCTATAACGTCTGAACAAAAGGGTTAAAGACATTTAAGTGCAAACGTCGCACTAAAGTCAAGTCAGTTTTATTTAGTGGCCCAAAGTGCTGTACACAGATATAAAAACAAATAAAAAAATAAGAATTTATAAAAACGATAATAATAATTTTACATTAAGACAATAAAAAACCAACCTCTTACAATGAGTTAAAAGCCAAAGAGTAAATACTGTCTAATACTATCATTCAATACTATCACTTAGGGCTACAGAAGCTGTTTTATTTTTCCTTCTGTACGTATGTCACATATATCCAGATTAGATCTAAATACAGAGACTGAGAAAAGCATATGTGGTCGTTAGAACTTCACTAAACCAACAAACCTGTGTTACACAGTTTTCTATCGAATAAAACTCCATCAGAGACATTGAAAACATGAACCAAACGGCTCTTTTTACTGTTTCTTTTCCAGCACATCTTATCAAAGTATGCAAGATTCTGCACATTTTATCTCTGAAACAGATACTGTAGACCTGTATCACTCATACATTGTGAAACATTCTTTTTTTTTTTCTTTCTTTTTTTTTTTTTTTTGCATTTGTGCAGACTTTTTCTGTATTAACCCAAGATACGGTGTCCTCCCTAACCTTGACCAAACACTCTCACTTCTCAAACCTAAACATAAAAATCATTAAATACATTTGCATAAACATAACTGAGAGTCAAAAAGTGCCGCATGATATACACGTATTAGGAAATCATATCTTTGACTCAGTTCAGTGAAATTACATGTACATATCTGTGGCGCGCGCACTTTTACAATGGCAGCATTTTATTCAGTAAACGGGTTGCTCAATGAGATTTCTTGTCAGGGACGACGTCTCGGATCCAAACAATGAAAGCCTTTTACATTGTGGTTTGTGAAGTGGTGCCAGAGATCCCAAGTGCAAAAAGATTGGTATATAATTCAGATAAACCATCTCTTTAATTACAAAGAGACGCTGAAACTAGACTTGAGGATTGTTTGACTGAAGCGTCTCCAGGTTGCTGATCAAATCCTGACATGGAATATCTCACTTAGATAAACTGACTTTAATTTATATATAGAATATTTATCTTGAAAGATCTTTTTTTTTTTTTTTAGATTTATTTACTTGTTGAGACTTAAGCTTGTTAGATATTACAAAACAAGCCACATTGATGGGGGGGTGAGAGTATGGCAGACTACTTGTTTTATGCAGTTTTGCCTCTATACGTATCTACTGAGTTATTACGTTTTAACCCATAAAGACCCAGTGCTACTTTTGTGGCAGCTCCCAGATTAGTTTTTCCTCTATATTTAGCCTTTTTTTAAGTGATTTATCAACATTTATTATAATATTATCCTCTGTATTTTGCATTTTTCAGTGTAACTCGTGTTCTATCCTATATTTAATTCGCTGATCATGTAGATGTTCTTGAAAACTCAGGGCAAATTCAAAAGTTATGTCAGAAATAGAAAAAAAAAAAAAAACTGAAGAAATAGTGACTTTTTACTTTTAATTATTTATATCTTTGCTGAAAAACATCCACTGTCATTGATCCAACTCCGTGGGTTTTACTGGTGAATCAGTGTTGTAGAAGATGACGGTGTTTCCACGGTAACTACAGAGCCTCTTAACGTCCAAATGGGTCATATCTGATGTCCATGAAAAGATGACAAACTGTATTTTACGTCATGTATTTACATGACTGGATAGAATTAGTGGATCAACAGGTATTAAACAGTTTAGATGGTTTTGATCGCCAGTGACTGTTTGGGTCTTTATATACCATAGATTTTAAAAAATCTTACTATGAAGACTTGAAACAAGTACATTCTGCTTAAAATAAGAATTTTAGCATTCTATAATCCTTAGATAATATTTTCTTATTTAAAGAAAACTTGATAAGTGCAGTTTTCTTAGTGCACCAGCAGATAATTTTCCTTAAAATAAGACATTTTTACAACGATGTATTGGTGCCACATAAGACAATAAAAACACTTGTCACTATGAGACTAAAGTCGTAAAACACCAAGATAAAACTCGTAATTTTATGAGAATAAAGTCAAATACAAAAAGAGTAATAATTTTACAAGAATAAAGTTGTAATATTTTGAGAATAAACCCCTAATATTATGAGAATAAAGTTGTAGTTAAAAAAGAATCATACTTACGACTTTAATCTCATAAAAATGACATTTTTGATCAATTCTTTTTTTAAACTATGACTTTATTCGCATAATGTTATGGCTTTATTCTCAAAATATTATGACTAGCCTCATAAAAGTACGACATTATTTTCATATAATGGAGTTGTTGTTTTTTTTAAACTACGACTTTATTCTCATAATATTATGGCTTTATTCTGGTAAAATTATGACACTTTTTATAGTCGACTTTATCCTCATAAAATTACGGGTTTTATCTCAATATTTGACAACTTTGTTCTCGCAGTGACAAGTGTTTTATTTTCTTATGTGGCCCTATTTGTACCTTTTAACCCAATAATGACTTTATTTTTCTACAGGCTTTTTTTGTTTTTTTTGCAGTGTGGGCATTAAAGACACTGTATTCTTAAATATGTGGCTATTGTTAGAGTAAAAACTTGCCTTAAGCTCCTTTAAGACATGAAAGAATGAACTAAACCTGGTTCTCTGCAGACATATAGTCCCATACAAAGTCGTGGTCACACTGAGGAGGGGGGTGGGGGGGACAGTGGCTTTAAGGTGGGATTTACAGGGGCCGCCTGTCCTCCCGGCAGTAGGTTGATTGGAGGGGCCGGCTGTGTTTGTTAAGGTAATGGGCCCTAGGTGAGCTAATTCACAGGGTACACGCTCCGCACTCTGTCACCTCAGGAGTGCCCCGGTGGAACTGGGGTTGTCAGTGGGGGCTGGGACTGAAGGGTGGTGGTGTTGGTGTTGGGGTGGGGGTTTAGAAAGGTCTGCAGCTCCCCGGTTCTCCCAAAATCCCCTCAGCCTTGCCCTGTCTCCTCCAGCTCCACCTGAAAGTGATTACCAGGCCAGCCGTGAGCAAACAAGCCCCATATGGAGTGTCTATAGTAGGGCTGAGGCCGGAGCCTGGGGAGCCCTCCTCTACCTCTTTGGAGAGAAGAGGCCTGAGCAAACACAGCTAATGAAGTCTTAACAAGCAGCTCCGGGTTAGCGCGAGTCCGCTAAATGCCACTGAGGCTCTTGGAATTGTGTCCAGCAGATTGGCTAAATCTCCTCGAAGCTTTCCTTTACAAGATAAAGTTGCATTAGCATATCTCTGTCTCACCATCTCTGAGGTAAGGCCAGGATCTGGCAAGTCTAGTCACACTTGATGGGCTTCCTTTCTTCAGCGGGAGCACTTGATTCTGGGGTTTAAAATTCAACACATTAACTTTGCTGCTTGGGTTTTATTCATTGGTCAGAGAGTGTTTTTTTAAGGATTTAGTCTAGGTTGTTTTTTTTTGTTTTTTTTTACCCCCCCTCGTGGTGTGCAGCGCTGCGTCGCGAACAGGAGATGAGAGCAGATCCTCGGAGTAAATCATTACTTCTGGACTCGACGGCCTCCATAACCTCTCTCGGCCTCGTCGTTCCTTCCTTTGCTCCCACACCACGACCAGCGCCGTAGCCCCCGCTCCCATTTTATGACGTGTCCCTTTTCACACATCTCAAATACCAGGATTTATTATTGGGAAAATATCACGCCACCCATCGCGCGCACAAACATTCACTCACATGGACACGCATACCTCCAGGGCGCTGGCTAGCCCGACTCTTGTTTCCTAATCAAAAGCAAACAGCCATTAACAGACCTCCTTCCTTGTTATCTCACACTGGCGAGTCACTTAATCAATCCGGGCTCGCCTGATGCTCAGACATGACCAATCTCACTCTGTGTTATTTTACTCGTTCAAGTCGGTGGAGGCTGTAAAAGGCTGCCTCACATGATAAAGACCTGGCTCCACTCCAAACACAATACCACTAAACTTAAACTCCGACACCACACCCTGGCCCCCGCACACAATGTTGCATTATGCTCAGATGGGAAATTGGGAGGAAGATGCTTTTTTTTTTTTTTTTTCTCTTTTGGATATTCAGCTTCAGCAAGTAGGTCACACATAGGCCTCGTAACACCACGCTGTGCTGCTGGAATTGTGTGTTTGCGAGTTACGCCGTGTGTGCGTACACAGTAGTGGACAAAATGTCTATTCAGTAACATTTTGCTCATGTTTTCAACAGATGTGCTGATCACATGTCTGGCCTCGCAGTATCATTTTCCCAGAAGCGGCATCATTTTGTATTGTGCAAATAGTCAGCAGTAGATAATGATGCTCACAATAATATGCACCACAAAAGTTTTATTTATGTAGTTCTTACCCTGCCCCCTGAAAAGGAGGCAAGGGGTACTGTTTTTGGGTTCAGTTTGTTTCTTTGCTTGTTAACACTTTAGCAGCAAAACTATTGGTTGAATTCATACCAGATTCGGTTTATAGATTGCCAGTGACCCAGAATAGATCTCATTACATTTTGGGAAAAGTAGGTCAAAGTTCCAATTTTTTATGAATTTTTAAAATCTGTTTTTCTGCCATTTACTTATAATGGGTGAAATTTCAAATGTCTAAAAAAAAAACATCAGTTTTGTTTCAATTTACTTCAAACTTGGCACATATATAGAGGCGATAGATGTGATGACATCAGCTGGATCGATGCCAAAATAAGCCACAATACTTGCGAGGGGCGGGGCTTGTTGTGCCTGGCACCATTTGTTTGTTTGTTTGTTTGTTTGTTACCCCGCCCCCCGAAAGGGAGGCGAGGGTATTGTTTGTGATTCAGTTTTGTTGGTGTGTTTGTTTGTTTGTCAGCAACTTTACGCAAAAACTCCCGGACCGATTTCCATGAAATTTTCAGGAAAGGTGCGAGGTGGTCCAGAATAGATCCCAATAAATTTTGGTGAATGTAGGTCAAAGGTCAAGGTCACCAAAAATGTGTTTTTGCAATGACAAGAGATAAGGCAAATCAGGTAAAACGTTTGTGAGGGGTGGGGTTTGTTGTGCCTGGCACCACTTGTTTATCGTTTGTTTGTTTATCATTTATTTATTTATTTAGTTAGTTATTATTGCTGTTTTTTGTCATTTTTCGTCACTTCAACAAATTTTTACACATTTTTAAAAAAAATTCTTATTATTTTTCTATTGTATTTGATGCATATTGTACTTTTGAATTTCCCCCTTGGGGGAATCACTAAAGTATATCTTATCTTATCTTATCTATAATGAGGTGTAACTCAAAAGTCCTTCTCTCATGTAAAATCAGTATCAGTTATATGTGCAGTATGACCTTTGAGTATGTAGGGCTATCTTGTGAGATTATTATTATTATTATTATTTAAAACCAGCTTTCTCAACAGCTGGCTCATGACCCAAACTTAGGTTGCAGACCTATTTCAAGTGTGTCACAAAGTGTGTGATAAAAAAACAAAAAAACAACCTTTTAACCCTCAAAGACCTAAACAACTGCAGGCAACCAAAACACCTACTGATCTAAACTGTTTAATAACTTCTGAACCTCTAATCCTATCAATAGATGTAAATAATTGTGGTAAAATACAGTTATTCAGCTCTTCGTGGTCATCAGATATGACCCATTTGGACGTTCAGAGGCTCTGTAGTGAACATGAAAACACCGTCATGTTCTGAAACATCGATTCACCGTTAAAACCCATGGAGTTGGATCAATAACAGTGGTTGTAGATGCTGGTTATTTTGTACATTTAAAGATATAGTTTGCTGAAAAGGTCACTTTTTTTTTCATTTTTCTCTGTTCTGATAATATAATCTTTGAATCTTTTATGAACATCTAAATGATCAGTAAATTAAACACAGGAAAATACCTGATTTTTGCTGAAAAATCCAAAATACAGAGGATAATATTATTATAAATGGTGATGGAAATGTCATTTGGTAGTAATCACAGAATAGTTATATGTCTTTAAGGGTTCAGTGGCTTTTCATTGCTTTAAATGCATTTGATGTCAGGCTTTTATTTTGACGGATATGTCATAGTCTGCAGTGTACCCGGCTGGTACCACAGTAAAACTAACACTTTACTGGGAGATGTTTTCTGGCAAGATGTAGAGTAAATATCCTCGATTCTGAGAGTGTTAAACATGGATTCACATACACTGAGAATAAAACGGGACATGTCAGAACTGAAATATCAAACCTGGACTCTCATTTAGAACCAAAACACACTCGCTTCAAAAGAGCTGGATTTGATAATTGTACATATTCTGCGTCCAAATTCAGTTGTGTAGTCACTCAGTTTATTGTAAGCATCATGGGAGTGTGTTTTATTTAGGAAAAAAAAAAAAAAAGCTGACACTCATGACACTGATAGAACTTTTTTTTTTTTTCAAGCAGAAATCAAAGTGAATTATGACTTTTTGACCATGGGGAAAGAAAAGACAGAGTTAATTTTCAGAGTTAAGAGTTCATTTCTTATTTTAAGTGTTCACACATCTGTAAAAAGGCTTATTTCTAGATTTAATCTGAATTCTAGAAATCTTAAGTTAAATTATCTTGCTACATAGATAGATATTTCACTTGTTTTGAGTACTTTTTTCCTCAGTTTTAGTGTTTTTATCTTGTTTTTAGACACCTCTTTTTTTTTCTTTTTTTTTTTGCAGTGTAGCGTAAAGTACAAGTTCTGATGAAATTATATAATCAAATAAGAACTTGTGTTTACAGTTTTATGTAAAAGTCCTGGTCCAACATTAGGTTTAGTAAAGTTCTAATGCATATTCACTTCTCAGTCTGCGTATTAAGGTATATTTGAAGTATGTACAGCAATAAAAACAAAGGTTTCAGTGAAAAAAACAGCTTCTACCTCCAGTTGCACTTAACATGTCTTTAATCCTTTTTATTCAGACAATATGAGATCAATGGCATTCATTTTCTGATGTTTTATACCAGGTTTCATTCAACACATGGGGTCAGGGGTCACACTTCATCAGTTTTTTGTATGTCATTTAAGGCTGTGAACATATTTTCTTGTCATATCTGACAGAAACAGAATGCGAAAAATACATTTTTACCAATAAATGTGGAATAATATATGTCTTCTCACTTCTTCTCATGAAATGATTGTGACAATGTTATTTATTCCTGATAGATAAAGTGTAACTGGGAGTCAATGTGTAATCGTCGCATCTGATTAAGGTGATTACTGTTGTACATACACGGGATAAAATGAGGAATGTGTCTGAAAATAAAATTATTCCAATTTCATGGGCAACAGTGTATGTGCGTTCATTTCAATCCTGCAAAAACAACAAACCCAGGTGTGCCTAAGACTTTTCCACAGTCCTGTATATACATAGGTTTATGTATATTTATAAAACTAGTTTAGAAATCGTACACTAGGAAACTGTGAAGTGGATGTTTTCTAATGTGCAGACAGTGTTCCAAGTGTTGTTTTCCGTAAGACCCACTCTTGCATTAATACATAACATTTCACATTTTGACCCAATACTGTATCTTACAGATAAATTAAGTCAAAAATGTTTATTAATAACTGTTCAGTTTTATTCTGGAAATATTTTGCTTGTAAACCAGTTTAATGGCAAATGGTGGCCTAAGTCTTTTGCACAGTCCTGTTTATACGTAGGTTTATGTACATTTCTACAGCAGATTTGTAAATCTTGCTCTGTGAATCTGAAAAGTAGATGGGATTTTAAATTGAACCGGGCTCAGAGATAAACGCTCCTTTTCTGAAATATCCATTCATGCATTAATGCATAGAATTTTACCTTTTGACCCCATTATATGGACTTATGACTTCATTTGTAGTCCAACAGCCCGAAAGGTCCGATGGACTGTTGGTATCAGTTGGCGTCCGTCCGTCCATAAACAATTTTTCAAGAATGTTCTTCTCTGAGTCAGAATGACTTGATATTTGTTGTGAAACATCTTTGGGGCAAGGTCTACCAAGTTTGTTCAAAGAATTGAGAAATATTTATTATTACTTTTTTTTTTTTTTTTTTTATAAATTTTTGAGTTTTTTTAAATCCCCATTGGTTTATAATGGGATACATTTCAAAGTGCTATAACTTGAAAACAGTTGAAGATATTGATATAATTACTATTGGCACTAGATAGGAAGTCACATATGGGCTTTCATTTGGTTCCATGACCTCTGACCGTGACTCACTTTGAAAGGTCAAATCCAAGGTTATCTATGTCCAGAATCAATTGAAAGTCATAACAGAGGTTCCTCAGGGCAAGGTTTACCAAGTTTGTTCAAAGAATTGAGAATAATAGATTTTTTTAAAATGGATTTTTGAAGTTTTAAAAATCCCCATTGGTTTATAATGGGACACATTTCAAAGTGCCATAACTTCAAAACAGTTGACGATATTGATGTCATTTCTATTGGCAATAGATAGGAAGTCACATATGGACTTTCATTTGGTACCATGACCTTTGACCTTGAGTGACCTTGAACGGTCAAACGAATGTCAATTAATGTCTATAAACATGCCGTCGGACTACAGGACCCTTGATCCTATTTTTTCTAATCCCAGGTGTTTTCAGACAGGTAGGGAGGTTAAATACATGAATGACATCTGTAATTATCCATCAGTGATTAGATTCTAACAGACACAACCTGGATGCAATTCTACTGCTCTACTCCATGTCTCAACATGGAGGCTTGGACGAGGAGCTTCACTTCTCCATAACAGTAGGAAATGGTGTCAGGTCATCTGTATTTCTATTTATCTTTTGATGTGGACTGAGAGGAGAGAGCTATACAGAGTAAGTGTGCATGTTCTTCCGCTTCTGTTATTTTGTATTAAATTAGCTGATTTTCATACACTAATATATAGAGGTGCCCTGGTTGCAAAATTCTTTGTTAATAACGATACTGATATATAAAATGACATTTTGTCTGATAGTTAATGACAATATTGATGTGGTTTATTTCTTTATACTGTTGTCATTGTTTATCCTCTTAATGTAGATATTATCATTATTAATCATTATAAAAATACAAAAACTATAAAAGCTATTTTAAAGTATTTTCCCCTTCATCACATCATCTTTGCATGAACAGAGATTAAAATGTACAAAATCTTTAGTGTAACATAATAAATAAATATTTGCCACTGCCACTGGTGAAAAGACAGATATCAGAAAATAGTATCTGATACCGATATTGTGCAGTCCTCCATACACAGCATTTGTAAGACGTTGCGATAAAGCTAATTGTAGCAAGTCTTGGCTCGATGGTAAAATTTGATGATACTCAGTATTTCGTTGTTAAAACCATGCTGTGCAAATCAGCCTAAATTCAGAAATGTAGGAAAATTGCACTATTTTCCTCTACAATTTCCTAAACTGAAGAAAAACAAAGGGTGGCATACTGTAACTTTAGAACAATTAATGTGGATTTTGTTACAATAATAATAAATGCACCACTGCTGAATATTACTAAATATTACTGATTACTATTAATAATTTCACTTGAAAGGACATTGCAACTCAAATAACTGCGTTTGTATTTGTTTGCACAAAAGCACATGCATCCTAAAAGTTACATAAGGACATGTTCTTATTTCTGTTCCTGCTCGTACCAAGAGTTATTTCCTGTTTTAATGGGTTGGCATATGTGCTTTCGCAGAAGTTCACATGGTAAAAGTCTTGGATTTTGTTTGTGAACCTACTTTACAGTGAATATGAATTCAGAGCTTGTTTTCTATGTAAAACCCCTTTAGTAGTTTTTAGTCCCAAATGAAATATTTCCTCTTTTCTCTTTTCCCATAATGACCTATGATTAGCCAGTTTCAAGCAATATACTGTATACAGTCTATATATGATGCATATTCCTCTATGCTCACTGAAGTTTGCTGTTAGTTGTAGATATTCTGCTGGGTTTTTTCTGGGGCTTGTTTTATGTCTGTGTGCTTTGGACCATGTGTTTCACAGCATTGTGGGAAGTTTTATGTTTGAATGTGGCCTCAAGTGTAGCTTTCTCTGCTGTGGTTGCCAGTTGTAAAGTAAATACTGTTTCAAAATGTCCAGCATGGGCTTTGAGGGGAGATTACAGCAGGATTTCAAGTAAATTA
This sequence comes from Apogon hyalosoma, assembly GCA_037367295.1. NCBI lineage: Eukaryota > Metazoa > Chordata > Actinopteri > Kurtiformes > Apogonidae > Apogon > Apogon hyalosoma. The sequence goes on from JAPQRP010000015.1 coordinate 4,324,302, forward strand.
TTTGTTAAATGATACTCTGAACAGTTTACCTCTGTTGTAAGCTGCGATCGGCTGTGATTACACTGTGATAATGTTATTTATATTGATAAGAATGTGAAAATATGCGATTGAGAGAGGATATTTGTGCTGACCCTAGAAGACAAGGGCATGCTGTTGTTTCCATTTTCATCTTTTGGTTTAATTAATGTCAAGAATTTGTGACTTAACGTGTGAAGTGAGGACAGAAGACAAATGATTGACACTCTGGTTCCCCCGGTGCATACTTGTCATGCTTAGCTTTAAATGCTATGTATTGTTCTGAACTTACATCACTTTGTTTTTTTTCCTTGTACTTCTTGACACATTGGCATTCAGCGATTGTGAACCAGAGAAGACCATTATTAATGCTCCAAAAGCCACAATCCCCGGAGCAAAGAACCGCACACCACACAGCTCGGGTTCCGCCGCTAGTAAGTCTGTTTTTAAACAGAGTGTTCAGCATGGACACATACAGGCTACGAGCTGGAATTAATTGGGCATCCTTTCAAACGGAAATTGTCAAAACAGATCAATATAGCCAGAGAAAGGTATGGGTCAAGGTGTGTGTGTGTCAACAGGATGGAGCTGGAGAAAGTGCTGGAGCAGCATCTGTGTGTCTCTTGGGTTGCAGGCAGGTACCAGGCCTGGTTCTGACAAGGGGATGGCCTTTCTGCATATTTTGCCCTCTTCTGGCTGGCATTCATCACCAGTAATTGGCTATCTACAAGGGAGATCATGTTTTGTCCATAATGATTTTCTGTCACCCTCCCTGAATTATGCTGCATGCCAGGTTGTAAGATATTTGACAGAAGAGCATAAAAGGTTTATACATTTTTAAACAGATGAGCTAGGAATAAGCAAATACAACGAGGTGCTTTTTTTTTTTTCCTGCCTCTCCAGGGTAAAGGTGAACACTGTTTAACTGTGAATCTCGAGGGGCAGTAAGTAGGACATGCTGTGTGTGGAAATGCAGAGATGAACGCCTCTCAGAGAGTAGAGGCATGGGAAACTGTAGCAGCGATACATAAGCAGAATGAGCACATGCTTCCACCAACACACACACAAATATATGACCTACTTGTTCACTTCCTTTCCATTCATAGCACGCAGCGTTTTAATGTGTGTGAATTAGATTTATTGAAGAACAGTTTCGGTGCCTGTGACGTTCATGGGCGAACAAACACTCTGAACTGAGCAGCGTGTTGGATCCACTTTCAGGATCAATTTTACAGTTGCTTGGACTGCATCTCTTACTCTGGGGTCAGTAAGTGTACACTCATGGCCCTGTTCAAGAGAAGCCAGAAGACTGACCTTTAATTTTATCTGACTTTAATTCTTCAGTCATTTGTTCAACTGACAGGCAATGGAGGATTTCCCATCAGTCACTGAGCCTCTGGCATCAAGTGCGCAGTTGTAAATCAGAATGTAAAAAGAGATATAAATAATGAAAAGCCGCAGTCCCAAACAACGTTGGCTGTGTTGCTGCAGGTTGCGTAACTCCGGCAGAACAGTCAGATCTCCCTCATTATTTCTAACTGAGCTCTCAGTGGGTTAATTCCCCCGTGCTTGTCATCTTCTTCAGAGTGCTCGAGAAGCAGCAGCAGCAGTAGGTTAATCTCCGGAGGCTGCAAGCAGGCTGGCACCGCCACCACAGTGTCTACGCCGCTACGGTGTCAGCAGGAAAACAGGGGCAGACCCACCTACGTCTACATGTCAGGGGTCATAGCTGCAGCAGGAAGAATTAACACCTTGCATAACATAACTGCCAACAGAGTGAGCTACATCTTTAAATCTGAGCATAGCATGTCTTAGCATGTTCAGATCTGACTGGGTTATTGAGTGAATGTCAGTTACATAACATCATGAAGGATGCATATATGTGTGTGTGTGTGTGTGTGTGTGTGTATTTAGATATATATAAAACCCTTCTAGATAAGTAGGGAAATAGAGCCAGAAGGGCAGCTGAGGGTCAGTGGCTGTGACTAAAGGCATCTGCTAGGACTCAGTGTACTTCCATAGGCTGTAATTTTCACCCCGGTCTCAGCTGTCTATGTGGGGAAGTAAGGAGGCTTAATGGAAGTTTATTTTATCATACAGTGCTATTATTGCCTTGATGGCCTCACACGTAACACACCAAGGACCTCGGCACAGTAAACACACACAGGATGAACTGTCAGGCTCAGCTCATCTGACACCCGCCCTCAGCTGTTGGGATTTACACTGTGTATGTATGAGAGAGCAGAAACATGTTCAAGTACATTGTGAAGCAGATGCTCTTTGGTGTAAATATTGTTTTAGAAGCTGATCTGTTGTAATTATCATCGCCTCTCTTAGTAGGATTTCCTCTCGTGTTGAATCAATAATCTGTTTTCGCTGAATGACGGTAGAATTCATTCTTACTGTTTTGGGAGGTGTAGGTGAGTCTCGACTGAGAAAAACTTCCCTAACTTCAGAATTCAGAGAACTATATCAGAAAACTACAAAATCAAAACTCAAGTTACTATTGGTATTGGTTAGTGTCATTAATCACTTATGTATGATTATCTTGCCTTTTTGATAGACTTTACACTTCCTTCCATTATGGTTGTCTTAAAAATGTCAATCTACTTCTGCCTTCTGATGTGTTTGGAGCATACATAGGCTGTAAATAAAAAGCAGAAAGGGCCACTATGACATCACCTCCTGGTTTTTGGACTACTGTTGTGCATCCAAGAGAATGCATTTTAATCATCATCAGAAACTGCCATATTTGGGTCAAAGGGCAGAGCAGGGGGAGCACAAGGGGGTGATGGGTGAGTGAATGCTAAATCCAGCACTCTGGCACAGTAGACTGGAAACTTAATCAAACATTTGCTTCACAAAATTATTTAATGGTTTTGGGAGTGTGGATGTAACAATATGAAAATATCATATTACAGTTATTGTGACCAAAATGATCACAGTTATCATTATTATCACGGTAGTGTTGAAATGTGCTCAAAATATTCAAAAAGTACTTATACACACACTGAAACAATTTAACCAAGTTTTATTTAGAAAAAAACCAAAGAAAATCACACACACAATGTAGTTTCTGTTGGCAGAAACATTGAAATATTGACATGTAAACATCAAACATACAAATGTGCATAAAAAATGGCACTTTATAAGAGGGAACTGCACTTTGTGCAAATCATACATAAGAACCAAGAATACTTTTCTTTATATTCAGAGCTCAAGAACTGGTACAGAAAAAACACTTTCACTGTTTCATGTACCTTCTCTAGAAATCAAATATGCATAGAAAAGCAACACTACCATTTTAAACAAAGTAATGTGGCAGAAACATTATCCACATTAAATGTTTTTGTGTATGTGTGTGTTTGGTGGTGGTGGTGGGGGCTCCGGAGCGCTGTCTGTGCAGGTGCCTTCTACCATGTTTTCAGAGGCCAAACATTGGAAACTGCACATGTGCACCTGGAGTCCTGCTGCTTCTCCAGGAAATGAGCAATATCACCTTGAGTTTTTCAAAGTGCGGTAATTAAACATGCTTTTAATGATAATTAGAATTTGAAATGGTAATAAAATACTAACCATTGGGAATTTTACAGCGGTTTATCATTGTACCTGTAATCGTTACATCCCTGTTTGGGAGTGAAATTCATGAAGCATGAGTGCAATGGAACAGACTGTAATGAAGAAAAAAAAAAAAGGTTTTGTTCAATGAACAGAAGCACCTCAAGTCCAAATTAGCAGGCAAACATGCTGTCAGTCACACCTGTCATTCAGTCCCCCCATGGTATCTTGGAGTAGTTTAACCTGTGGACCTCTGCTGGTTTAGAAATGAACGCCCTACGTCTGTGTTTCATACAGTGCATTCACACAGAGCAGTGTCTGTTTTGGTTTCAAATTCACTGATATTATTCCACAGTTCTGATGTCAAAGGTAGGTTCACCATTTCTACATCCCCCTCATCATCTTTTTGGATGTCATTCTTCTGAATTTTAGTTTGCTTTTTGAGCAAATACTCATGTTGTATTGTCATATGAGCTTCCTGAATTTCCACTCGTAGTACTTTTGAAGTTTCATTTATATTAACCAGCACAATCTCCATAGACATCATCAGGGAAATGAGCAGAATAAATGGAACTTAAAAAATGTTACAAATTGCACCAAATAACAGAGACGTCAATTTGCATTGAAGTAATTAGGCAGTAGGTAGGGATGGGTGGATTTTTACTCAAATTACAGACACATTATGAATTTCTGAAGGTCCACAGGTAATACTAGACCCATTAAAATAAGGCTAAAGACTCATTTTAGCCCTAAAATCTTAAAACTAATAAAGTAATAATGTCAGATGGACCAGAACATTTATTAAAGGATCATATAAAAAAGTTCAAGAATGACACCTGGAAGGAAATGACTGACAGCATTTAAACAGAGTAAGTTGATAGAAATCTAGGCTTCTTGGAGCCAACACTCGGGACTGTCATCTTATTACACTCCAAGATACTTAAACATCAGCTTCACTTTTGAGCTGTGGTCCTTGACCTTTAGTTTGGATGACACAAGTAAACTCAGGTAAACTGACACCATACAGTACGTGTCCTCAAGCTAGATGCTGAACTCCAGTCCAGTCATATATTTAACCCATAAAGACCCAAACATCCACTGGTGACCAAAATCAGTCC
>JAPQRP010000015.1:4329092-4345749 GCA_037367295.1 Apogon hyalosoma
TTTGGTGCCATGACCTTTGACCTTGAGTGACCTTGAAAGGTCAAACCCAAGGTCATCCATGTCCAGATTTCTAGAAACTTCTTCTCCAAAACTGTTCGTCAGAATCCACTGAAACTGATGGCAGAGGTTCTTTGGGGCAAGGTCTACCAAGTTTGTTCAAAGAATTGGGAAATATTGATTTTTTAAATTTTTTATGACTTTAATTTTTAATAATCCCCATTGGTTTATCGTGGGAAACATTTCAAAGTGTTCTAACTTCAAAACAGTTGAGGATACTGATAGAATTATTATTGGAAATAACTAGGAATGGGCTTTCATTTGGTGTCATGACCTTTAACCTTGAAAGGTCAAACTAATGTTAATTAATGTCATTAAATTGACCGTTGGACTATGTTTTTTTTGACCCGTTTTTCTGTATTAATGACTACTTTTATTCTGGAAATATTTTTGCCTTTATCATTATGGATCAGGGTGTCCTTTCGTACAATATTTTATATAAGATGTTTTAAAGGAAATAACACTAGGGAGTATTCATAAAGGAGATGTTATACTGCACATATTTAGTTCTCCATTAATTTTCCAAATGGTTTATTATAGAAATACAGTAAATGCTCAAATACTGGCGTTTTTAATGAGGTTTTTTTTTTTTTTTAATTATCAGACGCTATACAGAAATAGAAGCCTATTTAACACAATAAGATTCCTGTCAGATCGTCCTAAGATCCCCAGACACATGAGCATATTCCACTGATATACTCTGCCACTGGCTCAGTTTTCTTTCTTGGTCTGTGCCTCCGCGCAATTACGCCTCCCGCGGAGCTCTATGCGAGCCTTAAACGAAACATTAGCACCTCATTTAAAAAATAAAACAGCTTTTGAGGAGGACAGACAGCTCCCCGGGTAGTCTTATCATGCGCAAATTAGCCAATTTAACAAACTGGCCCTCTCACACAGAAACAATCATCCGGAGCTAGACGCGTCCTCCCTCCGCCTGGTGTGTACGTTACCACTGTTATCAAAGACTGTGCGTAAAAAGGAAGATACAAGAGAGTTAACACAAAGTTTAGCAAGTGAGAAAGATTATAAGAAAGAAGAATACCAGCCTTATAGTTGGTGATACTTTGATAGATCCTTATAATTTGCTTTTATGGGGTTTTAATTTAATTTCACTCTATGTTTTAATGTGTTTTTCCCTTTAGAATAAACATAAGGGAGCATATCATATATTACTGCTTCCCTTTAAAACCAGCCAGTGGCTTTGGGTATGGCATCGATTCATAGCGCACACATTATAGCCTATAATTTAAACCGTCACCAAAGAAAACACAGAAGTCCCTAATTTGGTTCTAGGAGCTGAATATACATCTGACATTTTCTATTTCATGTCTGCGTTTCCAGATCCATGTGCCACCGACAAAACTGATGCGGTGTTATTATCAGCTGCAAAACAAAACATTATTAGTTAAAATAGTTGATTGACGGTACACGGCACCGCCCCCGTCGTGCTGTGATTGGAGGAGCGGCTCTATGGGGGTGGTTTTCCATCCTCTAGTATAAATCCGCAGCGCTCCGTCTGGACGCGTATGATTTGTATGGGAACCAGGACCAAGGTGGGACGAGCTGACTGAATGTAGCCGCTGTGCATTGAAGGAAGAAAGAAGGCCCACATTTTTCTGTACACCGACCTGTCAGCGGTGATCAGGTCCGTTCACAACAGACCAAGCTGAGGATACTGACAGGTTTTTGGTTTTTTTCCTATCAGAAGGTGGATTCTCCTCTCAGCCATCTTGCCTGCTGCCCGTCGCCCTGAAGGCTGCTTTCTCCTCCTCCTCCTCCTCCTCCTTCTTCTTCTCCTCCTCAGCCGAAAGTAAACACGGCTTGCAAATTGCTTGCAACTCCGTGTAACATCCCGAGAGAAGCGAGATGGGCTCGCTGCGCCAAATCTAACCGGATCGGACTCCGAACCAGACGAGGATTTACGCGTTGCTGCTTGAACCAGAGCGGACGAGGGGGACACGACGCGCCGGAGGGATGGAGTACGACCTGTTTGGGATTTACCTGCTCCTCTGTCTGGCTCTGCTGCCCCGATCCAGCTGCACCACAGCCAAGGAGATCACCTGCCAGGAGATCGCGGTGCCGCTGTGCAAGGGGATCGGCTACAACTACACGTACATGCCCAACCAGTTTAACCACGACACGCAGGACGAGGCGGGACTGGAGGTGCATCAGTTCTGGCCTCTGGTTGAGATCCAGTGCTCGCCGGACTTGAAGTTCTTCCTGTGCAGTATGTATACCCCGATCTGTCTGGAGGACTACAAAAAACCTCTCCCGCCGTGCCGGAGCGTGTGCGAGAGAGCCCGGGCTGGCTGTGCGCCCCTCATGAGGCAGTACGGCTTTCCGTGGCCGGACAGGATGAAGTGCGACTTACTGCCGGTGCAAGGCAACCCGGACACGCTGTGCATGGACTATAATAGAACAGACTCCACCACAGTTTCCCCTGTCCTCTCCAAGCCCACGAACCACCCCGGTAAGGGTTATAATCCACCTAAAAATAAGCCCGGTCGACCCGGCGCGCCTGGGAAATACAAGCCGCCCGCCGCACCGTGTGAGCCGGGATGCACGTGTTTGGAGCCCATGGTGCCGGTGAACACGGACCGACACCCGCTCTACAACCGTGTCAAAACGGGACAGATCAGCAACTGCGCCATGCCGTGCCACAATCCCTACTTTACGCACGACGAGAGAGCGTTCACCGCCTTTTGGATAGGACTTTGGTCCGTGTTGTGTTTCGTGTCAACTTTTGCCACGGTTGCCACTTTCCTCATCGACATGGAGCGCTTCAAATACCCGGAGAGACCTATTATTTTCCTCTCGGCTTGTTACATGTTCGTTTCGGTCGGTTATATTGTCAGACTGATCGCCGGACACGAGAAAGTGGCGTGTAACCGGGAGTACGACCTGGAGCACATTCACTACGAGACCACCGGCCCCGCGCTCTGCACTGTGGTTTTTCTTCTTATTTACTTTTTCGGCATGGCCAGTTCCATCTGGTGGGTCATCCTGTCTCTAACGTGGTTCCTGGCAGCCGGGATGAAGTGGGGCAACGAGGCCATCGCCAGTTACTCCCAGTACTTCCACTTGGCCGCCTGGCTCATCCCGAGTATGAAGTCCATCGCGGTCCTTGCGCTCAGCTCCGTGGACGGGGACTCGGTGGCAGGTATCTGCTACGTGGGCAACCAGAACCTGGACAACCTGCGGGGTTTTGTCTTAGCCCCTTTGGTGATTTATTTATTCATAGGCACTATGTTCCTCCTGGCTGGATTTGTGTCTCTGTTCAGGATCCGCAGCGTCATCAAACAGGGTGGCACCAAAACGGACAAACTGGAGAAGCTGATGATCCGGATTGGCATCTTCACGGTGCTCTACACTGTTCCAGCCACTATTATAGTCGCCTGCTACTTTTACGAGCAGCACAACAGACAGAGCTGGGAGATTACGCACAACTGCTCCAACTGTTTACGGGAGAGTGACCGCAGGAGTCCGGACTATGCAGTTTTTATGTTGAAGTACTTTATGTGCCTTCTGGTGGGCATCACGTCCGGGGTGTGGATCTGGTCGGGAAAGACTTTGGACTCGTGGAGGACTTTTTGCACCAGGTGCTGTTGGGGCAGTAAAGGCACCAGCGGGTCCATGTACAGCGACGTGAGCACAGGACTGACGTGGAGGTCAGGCACAGCCAGCTCCGTGTCTTGCCCCAAGCAGATGCCATTGTCCCAGGTTTGAAAAAAAAAGAAAGAAAGAAAGAAAAAAAGCAGCTTATGAGGACTGCTAATTGTAGGGGAGATAACCCATCACTCCCTGTTTTAAGCAATTTGCATAGTAATGAACTGCTGCTGAGGTGTCCTCCCTTCCTCCCAAACATTCACACACCTCTGTAGGGAGAACTGGTCTAAACAATGTACCTGGCATTAACACAGGTTAATCCTCCCTGTTTATATGTATTAGAGGTACAGACTGAGGCTTTTACACAAACTGGGCATTACTTGTTGTTGTAGGCTACTTTTAGACAGAGTGACAGATTACTGTCTAGCTTCATACAAAGAGCATTTTGGTTTTTATTACCATTTTATTATCTACATAGTGCCAGATAACATTGCATAATTCAATCACGTCAAAGATGGTTTAAATTAAGCCTTAATAGCGCCCAAGTATTTTACGGGTCATTCATTTTTGTAATTTCAAATGTATTTATATAAAACATTATGTACAAACATGTAAATTTGTGTATAAAAAGAAAACTTTATAAGCTATTGTAAATTTGTACAAAGTGTAGATGTCCTTTTTTTGCGAGGATTCAAATATGACCTTTATTTTGACAATAAAACATTTGATAAATCTCCAGGTCTGTGTAACTTTGTAGTGTTTTCCTCCCCCCTGTGCAGGGAGTGCGTTGTGTTGCTAGAGCAGGCATATTTTGTGGTTCCTTGTGGTCACCGTGTCGAGTATGGCAGCAGCAATAGCAGCTTTTCAGAGTTCCGGGTAAAAGGAAGCCCTTTTAACCATCGGAGACTGGTAATTAGAGGCAGGGGTTGAGTTGGAGCATCTCCATAATTGTTAAAGTCCTCTTCACATGCCTGCCGAAGCCCGCTTTCTTAATTTAGTAAAAGAGGGAGTGGGTGAATGGGGGTATAAATGCAGGGAACGGACCCTTTTCATCTGCAGAAACTTTGATCTTTCTTTTTTAACAGCCTAGAATAAAGGTGGTGTGTATTAGGAGTGTCTGTCTGATGTGCCAAGGTTCCCTTAAACGTCCCATTTGGATGCTTTGATGGACGTCGCACAATTGAAAGAGCATTTTGGAACCCTCGCTTTTTGGTTTGTCAGAGCTGAAACCTGCCAGAGCCCCTGCGTCTTGTGTTTGGTTTTTTCGCCGAGCCTGAATTGAAACATCTCTCCCTCGACTCAAGCTGTGTCAGAGAGTGCAGGGGCCTTGACATGAATGATATTGAAATAGCAATGAAAGCCCCACAGGTGGTCTGTTCACATGATCTCACATCTTAGGGCCCCCTTGGTTGGGGCATTTTTTGCAACAAATGTATCTGCTCTGGTCCCAATTAACCCAATGCGCTGGCATAAGATGATACACGTAACCCCGCGCAGAAATGTCTTTGTTTTGCTGGTCAATGGTGACAGTGTGCTTTGTAGTGACGGCTTTGTTCCTGTTTTTGCTCCGACAGTAGAGGTAAAAACCAAAAAAAAACGCCTCTTTTCAGTGTTGCGCAGTCATGCATCTGTTGGGATGGGAATCAACTGTATACTATAAAACTTGCAATCACGACTGTCAGTGAACGCACCAGACAAGTAAGTCATGATAAAACTCCCTTTTCTTAACCCATAAAGATCCAAACAGCCACCGGTGACACAAACCATCTACAGATATAAACTGTTAAATACCTGTTGATCCACTAATCCTATCAGTACGTGTAAATAATTGGTGTAAAGTGCAGTTTTTCATGTTTTCATGGTCATCAGATATGATCCATTTGGATGTTCAGGGGCGCAGTAGTGAACGTGGAAGCAATGTTATCTAGTAAAACATTGATTCACCAGTAAAACCCATGGAGTTTGATCAATGACAGTGGATGGACACACTTGTTTTTACATTCAGTTAGCAATGTCTTTGTTGAAAAAGTAACTTTTTCTTCATTTTTCTCTGTTTTGATAAAATTAACTTTGAATTGCCTCTGAGTTTTCATGAACGCCTACATGAATCTGTGAATTAAATATAGGAAAATACATGATTTACACCAAAAGAAGTGCAAAATACAGAGGATAATATTAAAAAAAAGGTGATAAATCAGTTAAGAAAGATAGAAATGGAGAAAAATGTAGCACTGGGTCTTTAATGGGGTAAGATACAAAAAAAGGCAGAAGTGTTGCTTTGGAAAGTATTTTAACACCCGTGTCAGTAATGAACATTTCTGAGAAAACCTTCAGATTTTACTTATTTAACCAGGTAAGTCAATTAATAACCATTTTTCCATTACAATGACGACCTAGCAGCAGAACAGGCAGATAAAACCGTAAAAACAGAACAAACAAGTTACAAAAGTTACATTATGAGCCATAATAGTGCTAAAGGACAGTATTATTTACAATATTTACCATTATATATATTTAAAACGAGTAGTTATTAACAGTAAGACTATAAAAAACAGATAATACAGTTTACAGCAGGTCATACCAGTGCTAAAAGGAAATAACAGGTAAAGGGTCAAAACAAGGAATTCGTAATCTCTCTGATGGGAGATTTTAGAGACAACTGGACAGATTAGTGTTGCAAAATGACCCACTTTTTTTTACTTTTAAATTCATTTTTCCTTTAGTTGGATCATAAGGGATTATCCAAAACAAGGAAATAAATGTTGGAATGGTAATCAATTAAAGTTGGCTCTTTGACGGGACGTTACTGTGCTTTGACCCGTAAAATGAATTCTTGTTTGGGACTTTTTAAGCTGTTTATCGTCTCGTTGCAAGTTCTAAACGAGTCCATGAAACATCAAACATCATCCGTTTCTCGGCTGTAATATAATATGTAGGCGTACAGTTCAGGGTCGGACTGATTCGGGGTTGTGTTGCAGTCAAATAGTGGTGCTTGCTCTCAGCCTTGTAGCTTGTTTTTCTAGTATTTACCTCCAAAACCTCAGCCAGGCAGTGTGCCAGCCTTCTCTGACCAGCAGCAAACGTAAAGCCACATTAATTTGCAGCCCCATCTAGTGGAGAAAGCAGCACTGCACATGCTCCGACTCAGCCACCCCCCCCCTTCTCCTCAAATGACATTCACTGTTAAACTCCATCCTGACCATAATGCTTAGCTCCCTGAACCAAGCAGCGTGTCCCGGCTTGGTTGTTACACACACTTTAATTATCAGGTAAGAGCCTATTTCCTCCAATGAAAAGGTCACCAATGCACCTCAGTGAATTTTACAGGTGCAAAGGATGCTGGGAGTGTCGTTAACAGACGCTTCGCACAGACGGGGCCGGAACAGTTAAGGTAAAGTCAGACCCGGACTTGTTGAAGTATTTTATGGACGTGCACTGTCAACAAGTTAAATCATGTCAAAGTCAGGTCAGTTCAGGGGCCAAATTTGGTCTGAAGTGGGCCGGACCAAAACATATATTTACAGAATTATGTACGGGTGCTCCGATGAAACTGGATTGATTTTGGTATCTGGCATTTTACCAGCATTTTAGACCCAATAAGAAAAGAGAAATTTAGACATATTTCCACTTAGGATGTACCCAATGATGACCTCAGATAAATGCAAAAATAAATGAATAAATAAATTGTCTTGCTCTGAGCCATCCCATAATTAACGAATTTTTGATAAAATATTGGGCTCAAAACGAGGACCAAAATTGGGAAATGAAAAGCTACCTAGAGATAAGATTTTATTGATCCCACCACTGGGAAATTTCAGTTGACAGCAGCAACATACAACACACCAGTGCAAGAGAAAGACAGGTAGAAAACAAAAAAAAAGAGTGAAATGTAAAGGAAAAATAAAAATTCTGTATTTTATTTTGAAAACACAGCTTGAAATGGTCTTATATACCGCTATATATAAAGACACTGTGTTAAATTTGACCATCCTCCTGGTTTTTCTAATCCAGACATGCGGGTTTTTCCATGAATATCAGTCTCATCCCAGGTTCCGCGCGTAACCCATCGTGTCCGCTCGTGTTACATGCAGAACCCGCCCATTCAAACACAAATTCTGAGAGATTTTGACACAGCGGTCGTTTTTGTGATGTTTTTTTGTGGTCGTTTTTGTAAAATGCACCTGTGAGAGAATAAAACGTTTGTTTTCGTGTCCTTTTTACCGAGTTACATGCAGATTCTTGTATAAAAATAACATAAAAATGTGTTTTATCTGAAAAATAGTTTCTCTTTTATCTCAGTAAATATTTATTTTTAAAATAGACCCCAAGTGCTTCCAGACTTGCTTCATAACATTAGTCTACATCTGGTTTGGCTTTTTAGCCCCGTGTCCTGTTTTTAGGACCAGTTTCATTGAAGCTTCCATAGAAATAATGTCAACTCCAAATGTTCCTGACATGATGAAAACATTTACATCTATAAAACATTTTTGAAAACAACGTGAATGACATGAACAAAGTGAAATTTCTTCAGAAAAACAAGTGCAATTTTAACAACATTATGCCTCATTTGCACTTACAGATCACAGTGGATCTAAAAGTACACAAATCATTTAGTAACAGGCAGAATATTGTACAAATTACACTTCTCTTAAGACATTTCAGGTTCATATTTGTTCAGGTTATTTACATTTTTTGTGACATTACAGTTTGTTTTAGTGTAAATACAAGGAAATGACCTGAAACTGTTTACATTTACAAAAAGAAAAAGCGAAATACACATTATTATGATTAGATTTTGCTGATCTGTACATGGAACCCGACTAAAAGTTTTGTGAATATCTCAAGTGTAATTTTTGCATTTCACAAATTCATCCCATGGGCCTTTGGCGGGCCGCATGTTTGACACCCCAGAGTTAAATTCTTTCACTATAATACCACACTTGGGCTTAATCATAGTGGTTTAACCCATGCAGGAATCTAGAAATGACATTTCTTGCAGCCTCTGTGACTGAAGCGTCTCCTTTTCCACAGAATCTCTACCATCCAGATGTTGGAGCTGTATTTGCAGGGCCGGGGTGGGGGTGTTTTGACTCCGCTGCCTATCAAATATTAATAACGGTGTTTGATGAGAGGCAGACAGAAGAATTCGGAGGGGTGATGTGCAGGTCATGCATTGATCCTTCCTGATATGCCTGGGCAAGTTTTTTTTTTTTCTTTCCATCCCTTTATATCCAGTCCAATCCATTTATAAAGCGCATTTATCAGCTACAGAACTGAACAAAGCGCTGCGCAAAAACCAATAAAGTACATGAACACAGGAAATTTTAACCAATAAAGACCCAGTGCGTTTTTGTGGCAGCTCCCAAATGATTTTTTCCTATGTATTTAACATTTCGTAAGTGATTTATCATATTATTACACTCTTTTTTTGCTTTTTTCAGTGAAAATCCTGTATTGCCCTATATTTAATTCCATGATCATGTAGATGTTCATACAATTTCAGATTAAAGTTGATGGTTGTCGAATCAAAAACAGAGAAAAAACTGAAGAAATAGTGACTTTTTCAGTCAAATAGATCATAAACTGAACTCTCCATCCACTGTCATTGATGCAACTCCATGGGTTTTACTGGTGAATCAATGTTGTAGAAGATGACGGCGTTTCCACGGTAACTACAGAGCCTCTGTACATCCAAATGGGTCATATCTGATGACCATGAAAAGATGACAAACTGCATTTTACACCAATTTTTTCCATATATTGATAGGATTAGTGGATCAACAGGTATTGGTCACTAGTGGCTGTTTGGGTCTAAACCAGGAAAAAAAAAGACAAGAGAATTTTCAGCTATGCATCGATACTTAAATTGTACGCAAATCACACATTGATAAAACCATACAAAAACACCACTAATATTTTAAAAAAGACACAAAAAGTACACAACAATGTTCCTTTAAAGCATCTCAAATCAGAGCCAGATTTAATCAGTTGGAGAAACATCTACATTTTCCCATTCATTTAAAATGACTTTTTAAGTTAATGATACTAGCAAGTACAAGAGGGGAATATCTAAAACACGCATGATACCGGCCCTCGAGGACTGGAGTTTGACACCCCTGCAGTAGTTTAAAAAGTTTTCAGACACTCTTACATTTTTACACAGTTTCATATATTATCATGAAATATTTGTGTTTCAAAAGGTGCGGCTGCATCAGACAGACACAAGCGCAAATGATTTCATTGTTAACAAGAAAAAATAAAACTAAATTCTTGACAGTTTCAGCATGTCACGCCCTGGATGCGTTCGACTCTTTTGCTGAAACATCCAGTTTGGACCTCAATGGAACCGAGCATGTGCAGAAGGGAGCACGTAGGTTTGAAGAACGGCACGATGCTTGGAGTTCAGCGACTTCAGAGTGATTTGCAACGCAAAATATCACAAATGCATGGGGTGAACATTTAGGTTTTTTCCACCACTGGGCTAATTTTTCCAGATCATATCAACCCGTGGGGAAAAGACAATAGCACTAAAACCTGCACCGTTTCAGTGGGCGGGTTCTTGTCTGCATAAAGCATAGCGGTGACCTCGGGTTCCTGTGACCCGTTTAGATTAATGTTGAGGATCCTGACCTCCAGCTCAGGCACGTATTCCCAGCTGACCATTTGAGACGCCAGATGTTGGAAAATAGAGCTCCTCAGCATTTTGAATCCTGTCAGGCATCACAGTTATAGTTTCACAGGGACGTGGACGTCATTGAAGCTGTTGCAGGTTGGTCTGCACGTTTAAGATTAACCCGTAAAGACCCAAACATCTGCTGATCTAAACTGTTTAATACCCGTTGATCCACTAATCCTATCAATACATGTAAGAAAAATAGTCTAAAATGAATTTTTTTCATCTTTTCACAGTCAGATATGACCCATTTGAATGTTCAGAGGCACCGTAGTTACCATGGAAACACTGTCATCTTCTACAACATTGATTCACCAGTAAAGCCCATAGAGTGTGACAAATGACAGTGGATGGACACACTGATGTATTTTACTGAAAAAGTTACTTTTTCTCTGTTTTTGGTACAAGAGCCATCAACTTTAATCTGAAATTTTATGAACATCTGTATGATCAGTACATTTAAATATTAGAAAATACCTGATTTTTGCTGGGAAAATGCAAAATACAGAGGACTATTTTATAATTAATTGTGTTAAATCACTGAGGAAAAGTTACAGTCGTGGAAAAAATTATTAGACCACCCTTCAATTTCTCGGTCATGTTAATGCCTGGTACAACTAAATAATAATAATAATAATAATAATAATAATAATAATAATAATAATAATAATAATAATGGATTCAATTTCTATAGCGCTTTTCAAGGCACTCAAAGCGCTTTACATTAAAGGTCCATTTGTTTGGACAAATATAATGAGACCAACAAAATTAGCTCATAGTAGTTTAATTTCAGAGCTGATATCTATCCATTTTCCATGTTTTCTTGATAATAACCCAAATCACTTCAATTCTTCCATCAATATCTATGTCATTGTACTGACAAAAACAGTGATTTTATGTTTTACGTTTTCTTTTCTGTCTGTTTTAGTCCCATGATACACACAGGAGTTAGGACTTGATTACATAACCATTGTTTTTGATGGTCTAAGAATTCTTCCGTGACTGTATATCGTTGCTGTTGGGTGGAAACCTCTTAAGTCCAATGGCTATTTTTCAGCAAACTGGAAAAACAACGTATATTCAAAACAAATGAATAAAGTTAAGAGACGTAGTCACAAGCTGTTTAACACTTTTCATTGGTTAACCCATAAAGACCCAGGGTGACTTTTGTGTCAGTTCCCAAATGAATTTTTCCTCTCTTTAACCTTTTACTATATAATTTATCACCATTTATTGTAATATCCTCTGTATTTTGCATTTTTTCAGTGAAAATCAAGTATTTTCTTATATTTAATTCACTGATCATGCAGATGTTCATAAAAGCTCAGATTAAAGTTGAGGGTGATTCTATCGGAAACAGAGAAAACTGAAAACAAACTGACTTTTTAAGCAAATCTATCAATAACTGAACATAAACCCTGTGTGTCCATCCACTGTCACTGAACCAACTCTATGGGTTTTACTGTTGTAGAAGATGACGGTGTTTCCACGGTAACTACAGAGCCTCTGAGCATCCAAATGGGTCATATCTGATGACCATGAAAAGATAAGAAAGTCTATTTTACACCAATTACTTCCATAGATTGATAGGATTAGTGGATCAGAAGTTATTAAACAGTTTAGATCAGTAGATGCTTTTGGTCGCCAGCGGATGTTTGAGTGTTTATGGGTTAAATATTTCCAACTTCAAGACCGACCAGTAGAATTGTTTTATGGCAAAAAAAAAGGACTTACAAGGTTTCAACCTGCCAGCGACTATATAGAAAAAAATCATTTGGGAACTGGCACAAAAGCAGCCCTGGGTTTTTACGGGTTAAGAAACATAGCTGACTTGATAGTTGACTTGCTTTCTCGGAGGCAACAGCTTACATTTTTCAGTCAATACATGCAGAACTTTGGGGTTAGCGCTACAGCCGGGCCTAACAAAGACATCAGCATAAATGGCCAGCTCCCCGTTGGCACGGTAACAATGCCTCTGTGGTTTAGTAGTCCTTACAGTGCACCCCCGCTGCCTCTTCCAACCCAAGGACCCCCCACCTCCTCCACAAACACACATCCACTCCCATCGCTGCAGAACACTGTGTTCCCTCAGCCCTTCACTGACTGACTGACATGGACACAAAAGGGAAAACTTCTTTCATCTGGAGCGCTGAGTCTTTTCCCAGGTTCGCTTTGGGTAGGGGTGCATTAGGCGAGGCTTGTGTGGAAAGAAACTGTCCC
This sequence comes from Apogon hyalosoma, assembly GCA_037367295.1. Classification (NCBI taxonomy): domain Eukaryota; kingdom Metazoa; phylum Chordata; class Actinopteri; order Kurtiformes; family Apogonidae; genus Apogon; species Apogon hyalosoma. The sequence continues at coordinate 4,341,649 of JAPQRP010000015.1, forward strand.
ACAGTCGGCGACAAGAGGAGATGTCACATCGTAGCTCTGATAATACAGAACAGATAATACACACTAGTGGCTTTTCCATTGGATATCTGCGCAAAACTTTACGCACTTCTGTTTTTTTTGACATTTAGTAAATATCGGTAATGTCGGTTTTTCCATTAAATCACAAATGAGATAATTTGTTTATTCATTATCGCGAGATGACACGAGAAGTCATTCCGTAAACATGGCGATGAACATAAATATCGCGTTGATTTACAGATATATTCATTATTATTAAATATTACCCCTCTTTCCTGTATTAAATTCAAAAATGATTCAGTTTCCTGGTGTGTCCTCACACACTGCGCCGTGTTTCTTTTAAAACTCTTCTTCACTTGTTGTAATGTCCGTCAACATCCGTTTTTTGTCGTTGTTGTTTTTTTTAATTAACATGGCTCTAGTTACTGGAAAAAGGTCTTTCCATTGCAGTTTTGCTTGATATACCAATCGCGGTCTGCCCGAAAAACCACCTCTTGCCAGCGCAAAAACTTTTAATCGAAAAACGAGGGTTTTGGCGAAATTGTCGTTTTTCCATTAGGTAAGTTTTTATGCGCACGTTGTATTCGCGCAACTTGAGGGTCAATGGAAAAGCAACTAGTGACTGATACTGGACTTAAAATAGGAGATGATGGGGTGTGATATAGATTGTTGCTGCGACTGGAATCACAGAATTGTGCATTTTTCAGCATATTTTTTTTTAACTGACATAATTTGCTGACTTTAGTAAATTATATAGTCATGTTAGAAGGTGTTGCATGTTATAGTTCACACATAGAAATAATCTAAAATTCAACATTTCAACCTTAGTGTGTTATTGGAAGACATGAGAGGATTATTATTCATTCATTCATTCATTTTCTGAGCCCGCTTTATCCTCCTAGGGTCACGGGGGTCGCTGGAGCCTATCCCAGCTACATATGTGTGAAGGTGGGGTTCACCCTGGACATGTCACCAGTTCATCTCAGGGCTGAACATATAGAGACAAACAAACATTCTCACATTCACACCTATAGAAAATTTATTTTAACTCATTAACCTATAAGTGCATGTGTTTGGATGGTGGGAGGAAGCCGGAGTACCCAGGGAGAACCCACAGACCCGGGGAGAACATGCAAACTCTGTACAGAAAGGTCCCACCCCCTAGACTTTATTACTTTTGTGAAAATTTTCAAAATGTTTGAATCTCATGTAGAAAATGAAGGTTAATGAAGTTACCATATTTGGTTCCTTACTCATAAGTGGCAAAAAAGAAAAAAACAAACAAAAAACAAGTATATATAAAAAAAATACAAGAAAAACACATTTAAGGTGAAAGGAATATGACTTTTAGAACATTAGACCAACATAAGCACCTGTCCACATCCACATGACCCCTTTGAACATCATTCCTTACATTAGTACCATTACTTCATGGTACTGAACAAAGCAGGTCCACTCACTGTTCATGCAGAGGTGGACCTTACAGACCCTGGAGACCACACTGGACCTCAGATTGTTGACTCAAAGACTGTTAGATTGTTAGAGGTCGACCAATTTTTAAAAATTTGGTTCGATTTTTGAGGCCGACATTTAAGGCCAATTCATTTTTTAAAAACACATTGACCGTAAAATACATTTGAAATACTCAGACAATTAAGATTTTTATGCAGCAATAATAAATGAAATTATTAATACACGTACACATAGTACTCTTTTGACATTTATTGAACTTCAAGTGCTGCCCACACAGGTGCCTCATCAAATATCGGCTTTAAACAAAAAACCAAAAAACATTAAAACCAATGGCAAATATTGAAAAAAAATCTATATATTATTAGATTATCAGCACTTTAAAAGGACATTTGTACAAAGTTTTTTTACTGACTTCAATGTTAATCCTGCATTTTATTTAGAAAGTAGTAAATGCCAGTTATTGTCATTATGAAGCTGTCATTCATGTTCAATAATGAAATGACTAAGTGCAAGTCTGTCCACTAGGGGGAGCCATTAACCACAGCCTGTCTTTTATTCTCCCATGTCTTTCAAAGGATAAAGTAGACTTATTTTATATTTTTATTTATTTTTGTCCATGTACAGCGAAGAACAAATGCATTTTTACAGAGATACAGAGCAAATAAGACTCATGATTTATTTTCAACAAGTAATGACAAAAAAAAAAAAAAAAATCAGAAAAAAACAACCTCCAACTACTTTAAAGACTAAGATTTTTGACTTGGCCCACGTTCAGTTAAATAAGCTGCATCTTTAATATAGAGGTCAAATTCTGATCATCATCATCATCATCAGTAGTAGTAGTAGCAGCAAACTGCTCAAAATATGAGTTAAATAGAAATAAAATCTGAAAAATGTTAAAATCACTGATTTATTTCAGGTGTGTTCAAGGAATGCATCATGTATAATTCAGACACACACACACACACACACACACACACACACACATATATATAGAAGCATGAACAGAAAATGGAAAGTTATACTGAAAGTCAACTGGTTTACACAATAATCATGGTTGTATGTGGATTTTCAGTTGGATATAAAGTTTTAAACAATTCAGGAGAAGATCGTTTTAATAATATTTACAGTTCTGCTTTTTAGTGAAGTTCATAGTAGGACAAAGGATGAGAATTACCAAAGAAAATGTTACTGTATGACACTCATTGACATCTACAGTATGTATTGCATTCATTACATTCTTTAAAACACACACACACTTTTATGAAGTGATGCAGTACATAATGAAACATGTGAAAGACTAAACAAAAACAGTTAATTACATATTCATCATTATACACTGGTGTGTGTGTGTGGGTGAGAAAAAATGAAAGAAAAGATAAAAGAATTGGTCACAACACATGATAATTAAAAAAAAAAAAAAATCACTCATTGGCAATAGTGATATTAACATAAATGATAATGAACAAAAATAAATAACCAATAAAAAATAGTAATAATAATCATAATCGCAGTAATAATTACAATAACAGCTGGATAAAGGGTATTGATTATGTTGTGGTTGTACCGGGGGCGCCTCTTACAGACATAAATATCAATGGTCATTGGTTTTCAGGCCAATTGCTGAGTAAAGAAAGAATTAATACATTAAAAAAAAAAAAAAAGAAGAATAAAAATGGGGCAGTAGGAAATCAGTTTAAAAAAGCAGAAAAGTGTGGAACAATTGAGAGGTAAAAAGTGTATAAGGAGAGAAAAATAAAAGTTAAGACTGTAGAAAATGAATTGTTGTGTATGGAAACAGTGATTATTTAATGTGACTAGATTTATTTGCATCTAGTAAAAAAAAAAACAAAAAGAGAAAAGGAACAAAGTACTCACACAGTGTGTAGTTGTAACTGAATGCACAGATAACAGTATCATCCTAGAGCTACATTTGGTTTAAATAACAGGAATAATTACTGAATTCCAGCCTCATTCTTACTTAACAATGTAATGAGTCATCGTAGCCCAGGGCCCAGCCGCTCTCCTGGACTTTTCTTTAAAACACCGACGACTATTTTGATGAAATCATCGTAACAAGTACCAAACAGAACCTGGCGGACGATGCTGGAGGCTGCGCTATGAAATATACCCATGGGACTGCTGGGATGGATTTGAAACCTGGAACATGACACAAGTAATAGTACATGCTGGAATGTGGGCTAACGTTTCATTCTACACTGTAAAAAACTGACCGTGGAATTAACACCAAAAAGTCGTACAATTGCGACATTAAGAAAACTCTAAGTGAAAATACAATACAAAGTTGTTGATTTGAAAAGATTTTTGTGTTAACGATTAAATCAAATATAGCAATAGTTTTTACAGGAAGAGTGTGTGAACAAAAAAAAAAAAAAAAAAAGATCTGTACGAAGAAATTATGAATTTCTATTGTTTTGAGAAAATTAAAAAACAATGTGGTGCCGTAACATGGGCTATGTAAGTGTAGTTCTTTTGCCATTTAAATCCAGTGTTAAATATACATGGTTAAAACGTTAAAGGCCTCGTGCAGTGGCCATAAAAGTTGTGTTATTCTGCACCAGAATGCTTTCAAGATTGTAAATAAATTGT
>JAPQRP010000015.1:4385764-4402962 GCA_037367295.1 Apogon hyalosoma
ATGATACACACAGGAGTTAGTACTTGATTGCATAACCACTGTTTTTGATGACTTTTGATGGTCTAATATTTTTTTCCTGTGACTGTGTATTGTTAACTAAACATAAAATAAGTGTGTCCATGCACTGTCATTGATCTAACTCCATGAAAAGATGAGAAATGGCATGTTACACCAATTATTTACATGTATTAGTAGGATTAATGGATTAAGAGTTAAACATTTTATATCCGTGAATGATTTTGGTCACCAGTAGATGTTTGGGTCTTTGTGGGTTAATGCAATTACTCTTGTTTTCTGAAACATTTCAGTCCATTTCATAAACTGCTGCAGTGTCTCCTATTTTCCAAACTCTGCCAGATACTAAATAGTACATTATCGGTATCACATTTTTCACTTCTTTTTATTAATGCACATCAATGTCCATCCGCAGATTCTCCACAAAGTAGATGTGGAGGCTGAGAGGTTGTGTAAACCCGACGACTGTCCTCAGGATATCTACAACGTCATGCTGCAGTGCTGGAGCCCTAAACCTGAGGACAGGCCGACTTTTGTCGCCCTCAGAGACTTCCTACTTGAGGTAGAAAGTTTTAATCAAATATTTTTAATCATATAGATTGTACTGGTTTGCATCTTTATCACATTCTATGTCATTTTGTATTTTAGGAATTACTTTAAGAGCTTTCACCTGTGTCTGAAAAGTTCTCTAAAAATAAAGATCATAATTGTATTATTATGCATGTAATTCTGGAATAACTGTTATGGTTGACAGGTGAGATAAAGTTGTAAAGTAGAATATGTGATGATATTATTGATATTATTTAAGCATAATAAGTAGTAATTGAAGGGACATACTGTATGTAACGTGTTGATTATACTATGAGTGTCTGTGTTCTGCAGACCATGCCTACAGATATGAGAGCCCTGCAGGACTTTGAAGAGGAAGACAAGCTCCAGATTAAAATGAATGATGTCATTACCATCATAGAGGGGAGGTCAGTGTGTATGGCTAACATATGAAGGCACAGTGAAAGAGGCTCCAAACCTTCAGCTAATTCTTGTCAAAAACGCAGTTGTTAACACGATTACTGCTCGTATGTGTGTCAGCACAGAGTGAGGATCCTTCCTACAGCACAACAAATGCATCTTTTGTTGACTTTGCATTCCGGGAAATTACTGTCCCGTTACTGGCTCATTATAGACCTCTGTATGTGCATACATGTCCCAATCTAATTAAACCAATTAAAGGATCCTTCTCTTTGTGTGACAGGCAGTTTGTTGTGCATCTGAAAGTCCTGTCAGTCTTAAGACTTTTTATTTTACACTCCTGAAGACACAAGTTATGGAAATCAGACAACACAGACACAAACAAGTCTTAGTACCAGACTCTGTGACAAGTAAAAGTCATGTATTAAAAATGTTGCTTTAGTCAAAGTATGCACAAATAATCAGGAAAATGTACTTACAGTGTTCCCGCAGGGTCTTAAAAAGTGTAAGTCTTGAATTTACAAATCTGCATGTGATTCCTTAAAAAAAGGTCGTTGTCTGTTAAATGCTGCAAAGAAAATTATGTTTGTCGACTCAGTTCACCCGTTCCAACCTGACAATTTATATTGAAATTAGGAACCAATTATTACTAACTTTTCAGCCCCCGGTGAGAAATGACTTCAAACACTGGGAATCAAGGCATTGGAGTAAATAAATAAATCTTCCAAAATTCTAGGAGTCACAAATTTTTGCCAGTATGGCTGTGAAATGGGCATTAAATTCTGTCTTAGTAGTCTTAAAAAGGTCTTGAAAAGTTTTAAATTTAACTTGTGGAAACCTGTAGGAACCCTGTAGATATGAAAAGCAAAAGTATTCAATGTAGAATAATGTCTCCTGCAATTGTTAAACTATCATTATATAATAGCATAATAATCTGTTTTAAATATTATATCACTACTTTATTATCAGCAGGAAATTATTTCCATGCTTGGGTAAGGTGTAACTCATTTTGCACCATTTTAGGACTGTGACAGATTAAAGTGCTGGTTATTTTTCCATTATTTGATTGATTAATTGTAAAAAAAAACAAATCTGGAAATAGTGAAAAATGCCAGGACAAGGTGTCACATAAAGAGCTAATGTGACACCTCCACAGTATATGTTTTGTCCAATCAACACAGGAAACCTCAAAATGAATAACAAGTGTTAAATACTGAAAGGGTGAAATGTTTTACATGAAAAATAGCTGACACAATGACAAAACAGTCGCAGTATAATTGGTGAACTTATTTTAGCTCTACTTGTGTAAAATGCCAGGTACTTAAGCTTACAACAAAACATACAATTTTAGGAGTTTTGTCTAAAAAATCTTTGTACTTTTGTAGTTAAAGTTGTGATATAAATGTAAAGTAGGAACAGTACCTTTAACTCTCTCTATATATTATATTCTCTATGTATTAAACTACACTGCAGCGCAGTAGGATTCCACCACTGACACAAATTAGGGAACAGCAGACACTCTGATGTCACCACCTAGCATCTGATGAGCCCAGGATCCAGTGCCTTATAATTGTTATGTATTGTGTCTCATTTTGTACATTTGCATTTTCAGGGCAGAGCATTACTGGTGGCGAGGCCAAAACAGAGGGACACTTCGTGTTGGTCAGTTTCCGCGACATGTGGTGACATCAGTCGCCGGCCTGTCTGCCCACGACATCAGCCGGCCGCTCAAACACTCATTCATCCACACTGGACATGGAGACACTGACCCACACAGGAGCTGGGGACATGCAGATCGCATTGACAGGTCTGTAAAATACCTCCAGTTTTCTTCACGTTATGCAGTGTCTTCTAAGGCTGCGCAGGAAAATGATCCATGGATGATTTAAATGTAATATAGCATCACAGCTCCTGCTGCCTCTGGAAGATCTGCTGTACAATGATGCTGTAGGTTATAATAATGTATGTGGTATCCTCCTGAGACCTACACTGCAAAAATCTAAATCTTACCAAGTGTACTTTTCTCATTTCTAGTCAAAATATCTCATTGCACTTAAAATAAGACACAATCACCTAAAGAGATATAGATGAGATAATAGATCTTGAAAATCTTGTTTCAAGAAATCTTACCAAGATAATTTTCACTTCACTTCTTGAAATCTTGAATTAAGCAAAAAAAAAAAAAAAATCTGTCAATGGGACAAGTGAAAATTATCTTGGTAAGATTTCTTGAAATAAGATTTTCAAGATCTATTGTCTAAAAATAAGTTTTTATATCTCACTGAAAAGTTACTCTTTAGGTGATTGTGTCTTTTTTTTTTTAAGTGTGATATTTTGACTAGAAATGAGAAAAATACACTTGGTAAGATTTAGATTTTTTCCAGTGTAGGAAGTTTAAAGTCTCCTTTTTTTTTTTTTTTTTTTAATAATTATCTTGGATGAAAAAAAGTATGTTACAACTTTTTTTTTTTGTTTTACCCTGTCCTGTTCAGCAATTTGGCCTCCACTATAAGTGTACTGGGGCCATGAGTTGCTTGACAGTTTTGATCTAGGAGAGTTTTGAACCTTAGTTGAATTCCCCATATTGGTTGGATTAAATTGTTTTATTACTGTATGGATATTACCTGATGGGAGGACAGGACAGGGGTTATACACAAACAAACACTGATACATTGATACAACAATTTTTAATACATTTATTTTTGCAATGTTCTTTATGATGAACATTTTTTTTTCTTTTTTTTTACATAAAACTGTGAAACTCTTGTCCACTACAGAGGACAAGAAATGCTGGGTCTCAGGACAATATTACAAGTTTGTCTAAGTTATTCATGGTCATGACTTGGCTGCACATACACAGTCCGGTCAATATATACTTAAAGCGATGTCAGCTCAAGTACCACTTAAATATTATAGTTTAAGGAGCAGGTATTATTTATCCTGTGTTGCTTTTATAAACCATATGCTTGTAAGTCTATAGTTACTATTGATATACATGTTTTATCTACTGCTATAAAATTTTAGTATGTTTTTCTTGTTTTTAAGAAGGCACACCAGTATGTTCTTTTGCTGCGCTGCTTATAATCTCCACTAGAGGGAAGCAATGTGCCATATGAGTTTTCAAGCTTTAGGTTTTTTTGTTTAGAACAGCAAGATTTAGAACAGCCTCTCATAGTGTTAGGGAAAAGAACAATCCTAAAGTATAATAAATTAATAATTTTCTTTCTTTCTTTCTTTTGCAGCCTTTTATTGATTGAGGTTGCTTAATATATAAATATAATATTAGTTTAGTTTATTCCGAATATGCAACAAAACAAAGTAATTCTACTCTTTACAAATGAAACAGATTATAAGAAAACAAAACAAACAAAAAACAAAAACCTGTACATATACATGAAAACAAAGTATGACTTCATTTGCACATTCGAAAAGGAGTGGAAGGAAGTATAACTTACTTAATCCCACCCCTTCGCCACACAACAGTCTATTGTTTAGCTTCCTATCAGCATAATATGAAAAATCAAATGCCTTGGATCAGTTAACTTCATTTATCCTCATTTTGTTCTCTATTGATATATGTTTTCTTCTTCCCTTCAGTCTGTATTTGGGGAACCCCATGGACCCTCCTGATGTCCTTGGCGTTGATGCCTGCATAGCGAGGCCGACTAAGCTCCCCAACCGCGCCAAGAGTAATTCTAAATTTAAAGCACACCTTACATATAAATCTTTGACAATCTGGAAAATGTAGCTGTAAACAGACTTTAATACTGTAACTGTCTTTGTTAGAGCAACCTCCACCTCGTCCACCTCAACCCGCTGTTCTCCTGAAGAGTAAGTTCTTGTCTCCCACCTTGAGCCCGACCTTTGAACACCTCGACCACCATCTCCTGACTCTGCTTTCTGCATCTGTTTGTGCGTAGAGCCGTTCTATGACTCCGTGATGGACGATTACGACGACGATGACGACACCAGCGCTTCGTCGGGGCTGAAGAGGCTGGGTGTGTCACTGGGTCTGAAGCTCCGGCCGTGGGAGGGGTCCGGCGTGCGCTCGGCCAAAAGCGAGGTGTCGCTCATCGATTTCACAGACGACAGCTTTAGCTCAACGACACCTTCACCTCTTACTGAGTCACGGCAGCCGGATGACGACACACTAAAGGTATGATCCACAGATGGTGTGAAGTAATTTTAACCTATGAATATTCTCATTATCTGTCAATTGTTTTACTTTTGTTTTGTCTAACATATTTTACCTTATTACAAATCAAAACATGTCGTAAATACAGTGAGATGATAGTAAATTTATCAAGTATCAGCTATATTTTTCCGATTACTGCATCATAAATGTCCATCGTTCTCCTCCTCAGGACACTCCCTCCATCCTGGACTGGCCCCTCCCTCAGCCATCTTATGACGAGGTTACCACAGACCTCGACGACCAATCAGAGGATCAGGAAGTGCGATCTATCAACAAGGGACTGACTGAAGAGTCCTCAACAACGCCTGGGTCCACGATGGCGGGAAGGAGTGAATCGCAATCAGCTGATCTCTTCCAAGAACTACAGAGAGAGGTAGAGGCAAAATCGCGAGTAGAATAAGAGGGTGAAACGGGGCTAGATTTTTTTATTATTTTCCCTCCTGTTCTCATGGAAATACTCCTTTGTCTCAGTCCCAAAAGAATGACTCCTAACCTTTTCCTGTTATATGTGAGGGGCATTTTGCATGAATATATAGTTGCGGAAAAATTGTTAGACCATCAAAAGTCATCAAAAACAATGCTTATGCAATCAAGTACTAACTCCTGTGTGCATCATGTGACTAAAACAGACAGAAAAGAAAACGTGGAATGCCTAAAAGCACTGTTTTTGTCAGTACAATGACATAGATATTGATGTAAGAACTGAAGTCATTTGGGTTATTATCAAGAAAACATGGAAAATGGATAGATATCAGCTCTGAAATTAAACTCTTTTGAGCTTTTTTTGTTATCATTATATTTGTCCAAACAAATATACCTTTGGTTGTACCAGGCATTAAAATGAACAAGTAACTGATGAAAACAAGGGTAGTCAAATCATTTTTTCCACGACTACTGACCAGCTGTCAAGATTCTGACTCGTTTGACTTTTTTTCCCATTCCAAAATTTAATCCCATCCTACGTGAATCCAACAGGAATCCCAAAATATTGTTAGCCTCTATTGTATAAAACTATATGGAATGATAAAACACTAAAACATATTTCATTCTTCTGTGTCCATTGTAGGTGATGGTGAAGCTTCAGGTTCCCATGGCAACTGGCCGCTCCCTCCCATCATCCCCTCTACCTATGCCCCTCGCTCCTCTCGCCCCCCACAGACAGATCTGCCTGCCTCCTCCCTCCCCCACCTCCACCTCCTGCTTCTCATCCTGCTTCGAGGAGCGTCCGGTGCTGCCCCCTCGCAGCCCCGTCCCCCCTCTGCGTCCCTCCAAACAGATGTCCCATCGTTCAGCCCACCCGCAGGCTCGCTCCAGCTCCATCTCCTTAGGTGAAGAGGAAGACACGCCTCCTCAGATCCCACCCAGAGACCACGCCTTCTCTCAGCCCGGCTCACGCTCGTCCTCGCCCCTCCCACTGGTGCCGGCGCTCTCGTCCTCGCCCATGGCTCTGCCACCTCCTCCTCTTTCCGTGTCTCCCCGCAGGGCGTCGGGGTTACTGGGTCCCCTCCTGTCCACCAACTCGTCCTCCCCACCACAAGCCACATCCCATTCCTCACGGCTGGCAGCTCCTGGCTCATCCTATTCTTCCACCTCTTTACTGGATCCTCTCAGCTTTCGGGAGGGGCGTGGCCTTTCCTCATTGATTGACAGCTCGACTCCTGCCCCACTGCCAGAGCGTCCAGCCTTTCTGGAGAGGTGTATTGATGACAACACTTTACTGCCTCATTTACTGTATTTCTTTTGAGCTTAGTTATTTTAATTTTCTGAAGGGCAGAGTTTAGACATAACAAACACAAAAAATCACCTGAAAAGTTGATTTTGAAAATTCCATATGTCTGAATTTCATGAACGGGGGTTTTATGTTCATTTAAACTTTAAATATTTAACTGATTTCATATAGTCACAGACATATGAAGACACTTATTGTTTGTAGTCATAAAATTACTGGATTGAAGACAAATACTGTTTTACATGTTGAGTCCATTAACAAAACCTAATCCAAACAAAACAAAACGGAAAGTCAACAATTTTGTTTTTGCTCAAATTTTTCTTGGGTTAAAATTGAGGATGTACATTTTTTTTCTATGTACATATTAGATCTATTCCTGTCAAATGTTCTCCAAATGTGTGTTACTCAGCACTTGTGCTTTGTTGAGATATTCCAAACTCAGGTGTGTCTTATCAGGATGCTTATTAAACGGCATCAGTATTGTACAGGTGTGCCTCAGGAGGGGGCAATCAAAGGCAACTCTAAAATGTGCCGTTTTATTTGTATAGCACAATTCATACAGAGGGTTATTCACAGTGCTTTGCAAAAGTGGAAAAGAGACAAGTTAAAAACACACAATTACAATTAAAACATAACCAATAAAACATAAATAATAATTAAAATAAAGTAAAAGTAAGTACAAGTTAAGATACCTGGTGTGGAGGTCCTGGACTGGTGTGATTAATGCCTGTAGTTGACAGACCACTTAGATGTAGTGACAAAATCTTACAAACAATTTTGGAGATGACTTATTTTAGGAAAATGAACATTCAATTCATAGGCAACAATCTTGTGGACATCCCTCCCTAAAAACTTTGGTCATCTGTGGCGTTGTGCTGTGTGATAAAACTGCACATGTCAGAGTGATCTTTTATTGTGACACATGTACAATAATGATGCAGTGTAATCAGCATCAGGAGGACAGACTACCTCAGCAAGTGCCCTGTAACACAGAACTGAACACATATGTGAATAAAATCTGGGAGGAACGAGTATTTTTTTCATAGAAAGAGTTTTACTGTACTGATCTCAACCCATCGGACACTGCAGCAAAAACAAAAATGTTGCATGTATAGTTAGTTTCTTTAGAAGCCAACTTTCCATGCCATTGTTATTCATAATTCAGTATAAAAACTGTCTACTCTTCATTTTCTCTCATCAGATACGGAGCAGCGAACATGGCAGCCGTCAAACCCATGATGCAGCAGCCTGGCGGAACCAAACCTAACTCCTCCTACAACAACAATAATGGGCGAACTGCAAAAGCTCCCAGCTTGCAGCAGGAGCAGAGCATCTCACAGGTGAATTAGAGGAAATAGAAACATCAGTATGCTGCATTTGTCTCACTAATGTCATTTTCATCACAGTGTCTGTTAGTATCATTTGAAGGTCAACCATGAAGGTATTTTGCGATCTCCTGCACTTGACGAGGAGATAAAAATTTGGTTGCATGTGCACGCAACTGAGCAAGTTTTACTGTAAATGTAACTTGGGGGAGTCTTTAGATTAAGGATCCATATTGTATCGACAAATCCATAAAAAAAAAAATTCCATGTTGAAATGATGTGATAAGTGTTTTTTTTTTTGTCATCTTATGCTCCTATACATTTTGTTTGTTGTGTAGGTCCAGTTTTTGTTTTCAGACATCAGTTAATATATACATTTGCTTCATGAATGACAGGTCCAGGGTGAGGTGCATGGTGTGACACTGGAGGAGTGTCGGGCTGCTCTGCAGAGTCACAGCTGGAGCGTTCCTCAGGCCGTAAACCATCTGAAGGTACGTCTGTCTGACTTTGTGTTGTCATCATAGTAGTGGCTATGGCATCATAAGTGAGACAGAGTTAACTTTGACACCTACTTTTCACCTCTTGTTCTCTACTGATAAAGTGTAAATCATGAATGTAAAGGTGTAAATGCAGAGTAGAGGGCGTGCTAAAAGTAGTAGATGTCTAAATTCAGAAAGTAATTGGTAAAAACCTCCACAGGATAATGGAAAAAAAATGCATCTTGCTAAAAAAAACCCAAAACAAAATAGGCACTTCTGGGCCCATCTGCCTTTGTGACTAAACTACGGCGCCTGTCTGTATGGTAGGTGGAGCAGTTGTTTCGTTTGGGCCTGAGGTCCAGAGCAGAGTGTGAAGATCTTCTGCAGCGCTGCCAGTGGAACCTGGAACAGGCCAGTACTGTCATGTTGGACACATATGGACCACACCGTAAGAGGTAAGTAGGAGTCAATCTATCATTACCTCTAAAAGCTGCAATTAATCAAAGAAACTTGTTATTCCTTGTGGAAAAAAAAAAAAACCCGACATAGTGGTGCAGTGGTTATCACCAGTGATTCACAACAAGAGGGTCTTGGGTATGAAACAGCGTTACCTAAAGGTCTTTCTTTTTGGAGTGTTTGTTCTGTCTGTAAGAACAAAATGATGTCATGTTGTTCTCACAGCTTGTTCTCGACACACAATCCAGTCAGAACTTTCTTCTCGTGCGATGTCCCAGAACTAATGCCTAATTGGTCAGAAATTTTATATGGGCTTGTTTAATGTGGAAAACCTCCCACAGGTTCAGCACTCGAGGTTTTCATGAAGTATGAAATGTCCTGACCAGAACGAACTTTGTTCTTATTCTTACCACTTGGAGAAAACAAACACATTTCGCTGTTCTTACGGAGAATGTAGCACCTCATGATAGCACTGTACGGTGTATTTGAGGGTTCGTTTAGATGAAAACTTTTCTGAAAATGATCTAGGGTGTACAATTTTATTAATGAAAATGGAGGTGGGTAAATATTTCCGTGAATACCTGGCAATCTGTGTACATGGCCTAATTGTTTGTGCTGCTTCTTGTCATGGGGACAGTTTTCACATGAAATAGTGCATTTTATCTTTACAACCTGTTTAGTCTAGTTTTTTGTGTGTCTATTAATGCTGTGCATATATTTCTCATAAGAGAATGAGAAATAAATATATATGCTCACTTCAACCATTCTGACTAATCTCCCCCGAAAGTATATGGATGAGGTTGGTTACAGAATAGAAATAAATGAGACTTTTACTTTTCTGGGTTGAAAAAGTGGAGTCAGCCTAATGTTCCCCAGTTCCTATTTTGGGTTAGGGTTAGCCCTAACATAGGCACTGGGGCATATAGGTACCAGGGAACATTGGTCCGCTCCTGAAAAAGTGCATCACTGTTTTAACTTAAGGATTATCCTGTAAACACATTCAAAAAAAATAGCAAAAGGATAAGAGTAAGATATACATGTGTGTATTTAAGGTGAACAGGGTATTATAATCATAACTGACCATCCATGTGTTAAAATGCATTAACATTATGCTGTGAATGTGATGAATTTGATGACAGTCAGTTGTCCTCATCTTAAAGAAGTATAGCCATAAATTTATTCCTCTGACACTTAAGTTGCGTTACAGTGAAAGGAGTTCACCCAGCTTTATCATCTATACTTTAATTATTAATCTGTTTCGATGGTTATGGGTTATTATAAACACAGTGGGTTTTACGAAGGGTTTACTCTTGTGTTTTGAGTTCAGCTGCTTGTCAGGCTGAGTGACTTCAGGTTTGCGTGATTAGATCCTGAGCGTGTTTAGACTCAGAGGTAGAAGGGGAAGAAAAGACAGACTTCTGCAGCCTTTGACATCTATTACAATATTGACATTTATATTTACATGTGGCCATATATTTCGTGTGTGTCAACAGAGATCAGATTCCATTGCTGTTTTTTAAGTAATGTATTTATTCTCATTTAATATTTTGCACATTGCCCCCCTCCCATACCTGTTCAAGTGGTACAGTCCATGTAGGTGTGAGAGAAAGCATAAAAGGAACTGATTGCAAAGACAGAATGACTGGAGGGAGGCTGCAGCTTGTTGTGGGGCTCCAGTTCATGATTTAATTTTGGGGTTATTTAAGCTCAAGATCTTGTGTTAGAATCCCATGGTGTTGTCTGTTTTTAAAAACTTTTGTACATGAATGAATGAATGAACTTTATTGTCCTTATACAATGGAATTTAAGTGCAATTCCAGGGAAAATAAATAAAACATCTTGACATAAACCACAATAAATAGAAGGGATAAAGTAACATATAAAATTGTTCAACAGTCCCAGGATTATCACTTCAAGTCTGTTATGGCACTGATATTGAATCTGTTTCCAATCCCGCCTCCATGTGCTATGGGAATTATGGTAAATACTAGTTACAAACTCAAAAAATTACACAAACGTCCCCTCACATCGCATTTTCCACTGAGGAACTGGGAAAAAATTTTGATGCACAAGCTGCAAAGATGCAATAACCTAAGAAACAATGCTTTCGTTAACATTCTGCAGCTGTAAACTGATGACTTTGCACATTTATAATATATACAATTTGCAAAAGTTACAAAAATAAAATGCTGTAGCAGATGATTTAACACCACCAGAACTGTTTTACCCATGTAGCAGGTCACGATAAATTTGTCAGCCATTTTTCATTTCTCTACGACAACAGAAGCACTTGAACACAATGCACTCGTAATTTTGAATTCACAAGTGGAAAGGATCATCTTCCCGATAGCACTTGAAGGCAGCATAAGTCTGGAGATATGCACCTGCAGCAGCTCCCATCAACTTTGTTTTTTTTTTTTTTTTTAACACTATGCTTAAAAAATGCCCTTTATCTGTTTTTTTTTTTTTTTTTTTTTTGGCGCGACTGTTCACATTATAACGAAAATGCAACTGCCATCAGACTCGTGTGTGTGAACAGTCTATAGTCCTGCGCAAAAGTCGGATGAAATGCTTCCTGACTGTTCAGACTGAAGTCACTTTGAGCTTATTTGCATTCACACTAAAATGCTGATCATTATCTAATTTCTGGAGTTAGACTGGCTCACACTGCAGGTTCATTCACTGTGTACTGAATTTGGAAAGTCCAGTTTTTCTTACTGTCCTGGAACATTCTGCAAAACCATCTGAAACTTACCACATTTTTATCATTAGGACCATTTAAATCCATAATTGCATCTTATTTTACCTCCTGTTTTTTAGACTTCTCTGTTTTTATTCCGTCTTTGTCACTTTTACTTGTATTATTTCTGAAATGTTCATTTGTGTGTTTCAAATGCTTTGTGTTTTGCCTCAGCTACATTGCAAATGAGGGTGCTTCCTCAATGTATCTAAGTTAAAATAAAGATTATGATTGAACTATAATGCGATGTCTCCGTCTCCCAGGAAGTGACACACGAGGACACGGAGTGGAATCACCAATGACCAGTGAACTGCTGAGTTAATATGGATCAACACACTGATATAGAAGCACTGGGGTGACTCATCAGTCCAAGGACTTGAGGAACGCTTTGCGTTTTTAACGGACAGAGGGAATACGAGGCATCTGCACTCCACTTCCTGTACTGTGAACAGCTGGCTCTGCTAATTCCTGTATCGCGCATGCCCGTCACTTGCTAAAAGAGCACCTTGCTGAATGAGTCCGACTTACTTGAACAGCTATTTATGATATTTTCCATTTAATTATATTTTTGTTGCTACTGCAAACTTTTCCCGGCTGTGAATGCGCGCATGTTCAGGTACGAGTTCACACGTGCGCTTAAACAAACACTCATCTACAAACACTGTAAATGCCCATGCCTTTACTGCTGTTACAGAAGCAACAAAAAAACAAAAAAAATCAGGGAAATGTCAACTAGTGATGTGGATGTACTTGTATGTTTCTGTTGTGGAAATGTATAGATAAGCTGCTGTATTGTGTGTGTATATAAGACTAGACTGAGTGTACTGATACAAAAGTCGATATTTTTGAGGAAATGTTCACTGCTGGTCAGAAGTAATGCGTGCCGATAGCATTTAAAGTGTTGTACATATAATTTTTGTCCTAAGAAAGCTTTTTAGGGTTGAGTATTATGCGTAAAATGTGTTTTGGAACTCCAAAAGATGAGGACATTAAGCAGGGACTTGAAATAATGCAATCAACCACCATCTTCTTATGAACACAGGGTATAAGGACCTGAGCTGAACCTCGGCAAATGACATTTTTAATGCGATGTGACATGGATCGATAGTATTTCTGAAGACAGTTGCAGCTGTGTGATAATCATGAACATGCATTGAACGGTTTCATTCCACTCAGATAACACACAGCCACTGCTGCATGTCTGCGTCTCGCTTCAGAAACGGTGACTTGAGGTAAACGCGTACTGATCATCAGTAGCTGGGTTTCCATTACAGTTTTCCGCAAAATAAAAGCGATATTTCTACAATTTCAAAGTACAATTGTTACCTGTAGGTGTTTCCATTCAAGAGTGTTTGGCTTCTGATGCCTGATTCTAGTAAAGTCCCATGTTGTAATTCTTGTAAAATACTGTGTAGTTCTTGTAAGACACTCGTTTAAGGAAGATGGACGCACTGAGTTTGATGCCAAACCTCCATGGTGTTTGCACTGTAGTGTCGGTTCATCTACTACGACATATAATCAGCCCAAGGCTAAGTCCTTATTTATGGCGGCGGCCACGCAGAATGGATTTTATTTTTTTTAAACTATTTTAATAGACCTTTTCAACATTTAAAGAACTTTTCAACACTTAACAAATATAACAATTATAATTTCAAGTAATGTGTTCATAATACAAAGATTGATACCAGACATGATAAACAGAAGCCCATAGGGAAAAAAAAAAAAAAAAGGCAATACAAACAAAACACGCATAACAAGACAGTGCATTCTGGTACATTTGAGGAAAGAAAATAAACAAACTGGACAATCACAATATAAACAACTAAAATGTATTTACAGCTCCAGGCCAGGAGAGAATTGTACATCAGGAATTTACCAACGAGTTGTGGATCCAGAATTTCCGAACGTTTAATGAACTGTGACGTTCCTGAACCTTTTGTGGCACCAGACTTGTCATGCCCTCGGGAAGCAGTTCCTACACAGAAGCCAGTGTCTGTTGACCTGTACAAACTCGAACCACCTGTTCTGAGCTCAGGGTCATCGGTGAGACGTTTGGCCCGAGCAAAACCACCGCGCACAGATGTGTGAAAATGCACAACATGTGTTTCCATTACACTTTCGCGCTATACTTCCATATCGAAACATCTCAAAAACCACCTCATGAGAGCGTGAACACTATTTTTGCGATCTTCGACAGTTTTTGCAACATTTCAGTGTTTTCTATTGCACAATTTACATTTTGCGCATTTCTGAGGTTAATGGAAACCCAGCTAGTGTGATCAGTTATATTTAAGTCCAATCATCTAAACGGATGGGAATGGATAGCTACAACACTCACTATTTGTGCTTCTATTTTGGCAGTAGAAGTCATCAGATATTGTCATTTCTCTTTGCAAAGTCAGTTTAGATGCAAATCTGCTCGTGTTGCATTCGTTGGCTTGAGTCTCAGATATTCAGTGGCTCCACTGTAAGCACCCTGCTAAATATGACGCAACTTAAAAATGCAAACTGCAAACCACGTTTTTATAATAAAGTGAGATTTGAGGCAGTCTCTTTTCAAACTGGTGTCCTCTTCTTTGTTTGTGTTGTACATTTGATTATATAAAGAGGTCTATACATCCAAAACAGATGCACGTTTTGATAAAGAACTTTTGCAGAAGGAAAAAAAAAGACTCTAAAGCTGCCAAAGTGCTATCTTTTGCAATAAATAAATGAGATTACAGGGTTTAATGAATAAAAATGAAAATAAATTATTTACCGGTACTGCAACTACAGCGGTGGACAAAATTATTAGAACACATGACAGATCTGAAAATATTGACTTTTTTCTGCCTCCAAAACATGATTTACTTTCATAATAATCATGAAACACGCCAAACAATTGGTCTGAACACAACAAATATCAGATACTGAGAGCTGTGTCTAAAGACTCACCATCAGTTTAACCATGATCTCACACGGAAACTGAATTTTTCTGTGAACAAACATGATTGTTTGACATTGACTCTCTTACATTTCTCTTAAATTTCTCTTCTTTTTTTCATGAAAAGAAAAATCAAGAGGCTTCAACTCCGGATGCAAACACTCGTACCACCCAGGTGTGCTCAGCGTTGAATCTCACTTGATTCTAAATGAGACACACGTGGCCGATCGTTTGTAATTGGCATGTGACCACGCCCACTTAACACCATAAAAGGGCAGGTGTAGTGCCGTGTGCAAACAGCTGACTTCAGGTCGGCAATTTCAGTTTGTTTCATGAACCAAAACATGGCAGTGAGAAATGAAAAGGAATTTTTGAAGAGTTAAACGTACATTTAACCTTCTGAGACCCAGGAAAGTGAAAGTTTCAGCTTATTTACATTAAGCAAACAAAAAACTGCGTAATGCAACAGTTTTTTCAGATACATTTTAAAAGTTATTTTTATTTTTTTTATGGAATATCCTTTGCAGTGGTTAGGATTTTTTTTTTTAAGTAAAACTGAAACTTTAGTCACCTACGAAGGACAAAAATACGTTGCTGGGTCTCGAGGTTTTATCAGATTACAGCAGTAATCCGATTATGAGGTTTCTCTCCAATACACTACTCATACGTCTTCATGCATATACCTGTTAATCTGATTCATTTTGTTCTTGTTTACATGCGTAAAAACAATTAAATGTTAGAACCAGAAAAGAACTCAGAGTGCAGACCTCCGCCGAGGCAGATCAGCCCCCCGTAAAATGAATCCCTGGACCTTGAAAACCTATACATAGCATTGGATTCACATTAATATTCTCTATATTGTGGTGTTATGTATGCATATGCTGAAACTGGTCCCATCTCGCAATGATAAAGAATCCTTCAAAAAAAATTCCTGGATCACCAACCAAAATTTAATAATTTGTTCCTTGTGCCAATATCAACATCTCCTGAAAATTTCATCAAAATTCTTACATAACTTTTTGAGTTTTCTTGCCAACAGACAAACCCAGATGAAAACATAACCTGCTTGGCGGAGGTAAAAAAAAAAGAAGCGACGTAGTGAGAAGACAATGATAGAAGGTTTGAGTCGACATCGTCCGAACAAAGCCTGATAATGGACTGAAACGCGTAAACCAGGGTTTTTCAGTTATCACGTTTCTGAAGTGCATGAATATGTGTCAATCATGTGATTACTCCCACTTATCAGATTTTTATGGGTTCAGTGCTTGGCCTCTTACTACGTGTTTTATGCATGTGTAGATCCACTGTGATCTGTAAGACGCCTAAATAAGAAGCTGAGGCGTAAAATTGTCAAGATTGCACTTTGACTTTTTTTGCACTAAAACGAAAAAAATTCTGTTCTTATTATTTCTAGGTTGGTATGTGATAATTTAACATGTCCGGTCCACTTGAGATCATAGCGGGCTGTACGTGGCCCCTGAACTAAAATGAGTTTGACAGCCCTGCCTTCACATCGCAAAAATAGAGTGAAATCACAAACATTTTTTTTTTGGTTTCGTAACAAGCCTTGAACAAACCTCAGCCTTTTAGAATCCACAACCACAGGTGGGCCTTGACCTGTCCCACCTGTACACACCCCGCCCCTCCATACAAACACCTCTGTTCAGCCTCACCTCTGTTGTTTAGAGGTCACGGGGGTCAAAGTGGACACGGGTCGCCTTGAGGCTCTGTGTTTGGTTATTTGTAGGACACCTGGACCTTATTCCAGAAAAGTCTCCCAAAGGTGCACTTACTAATCTTTCTGAAGTCTTAACCATCATGCATCACTTTGGACAAATTTTTCCTCTTCATCTTGCGTCTTTTGGGCTGTGTTGTGCATATGACACTTTTTTTTTTTTTGTAACAAAGTCTCTTTCTAGACAAGATTTAGAACTCTAATTTGAATTTTCTGATTTTCTTGAGTCATTTAGCACCAACGTGTCCACTTCCAAAAACTGCTGTAGAAATAGTATAGATTAATGCTATCTTCTGCTTTTTAAGGGTCAAATAGTTTGATTAAATTCACTCAAACTATTAAATATTGGATGTCTGCCAGGATTTTAACCCTTCAAGTGCTGGTTTGTTTTTTAAAAATGAAAAAAAAAAACACACACAAAATTATTTTCCATATCCTCTTGAGACCCAGTGATGCATTTTTGTCTTCTGTAGGGGGCGAGAATTTTACAGCTTTACTTAAAAAAACAAAGCAAAAAAGTTGTGCACAGCAAAGGATATTCCATTAAAAAAAAATAAAATAAAAATGTATCTGAAAAACTGTTGCATTATGCTGTTTCCAATCCAGCCAATTATTTGATATAAGTTTAAAAA
>JAPQRP010000015.1:4403062-4433477 GCA_037367295.1 Apogon hyalosoma
AGAACAGCACACATGCAGAAGGGGGCATGTGGGTTTGGAAAATGGAACAATACTTGATAGAGTTCAATGACTGAAGAATTATTCTTAATGTAATATTACACATGCATGGGGCATCCAAAAACTTTTCCACCACTGTAGGTGTAAAAAAGTCTTTTTTAAGGCCTCATAAATGAGGAAACTAAGAAAAAATAGCATAGTCACTATAAAACTACTACATGAGAAATAATTTTTAAAAAATTGAAAGCTCTGATGTGCTTCACTGTACAGATACAATGAGTCAAAATTGTCCTGAAGCAAAAATAAAAATGTGCAAGCTATAATTTGGCAAATGTGCAACTGTGGATCTATTGCAGGACACTGAAACTCCTGAAAATTTCACACATCTGTCATGAATGGTGCTGTAATGACTTGCTGACTTCAGCATCTTTTCCACATTTATACAACAAATAACCATAAAGCCCCATTTTCAAAGCCAAAATCTCAAAAAAAAAAAAAAAAAAAAAAAAAAAAAAAAAAATCGCCACCTTTATGTTACAACATACAACTATGATACACAACAGGTCAGACTGATCAGATGCTAAGCAAAAGGGTTTATTACATGATTCTGCTGGGCATGAAAGACACAGGGACATGATCTTGACAACAAACACAAATAATAAAATGTTTTGACACACTGCTGACTTATGTAACACAGTGAGCACAAACTGTAATAATTCCCTATATCTCCTCCTCAGTGCTGACTAGAGAGCTATTTCTTTCTCATAACAGAGGAATGTAGGACTGTAGCAACAGGATGTAACAGTAACAAGCTAAACAAGACTGAACATACGGTAATCTTAATATCGGAATGGTTATTTTTGTCGAGTAATGTTAATATGCCTTTCATTTTCATGTTACCGTTTACGATCGTAACAAATACCAAGTAAAAGTGAAAAATCAAAGTTAAACCCCAATTTTTTTTTTTTTTTTTACAAGTGCAACTCAATATTTGGTAAAAAATCTTTTGAACTACATATTGGTAAAGTGGTAATTTAACATGCAGTGACAAAATATGTAACTGGAGAACATGCAAAGAGTTGTGGGAGTAGCATTGGGAGTGAATCAAAGAATGCAGTATTTAAGCATTTTTAAAGTCACTGACAAACTCAGTAGGTTTCATCAGGCTGCTTAAGCAGGCTACAGTATAATGGTTACAGTGTTTTTCACAATTCTAGTGCTTGTGTATCAAGTTGCTTGATCAGACTTAACACAAAAAAAAAAGTGAAAGATTAAGGTGTATGTACTGTAGTTCTATGGCATTGACTTCAATCTGGAGCAAAACAGAAAAATCAGAAGTACACACATTTTGGAGGTCAGGAGGACTATGCCTACAAACACACATACATATAACCCAAAAAAATAAAGACAACACAAATAAATATGTCAAGTATAAAACTCTGGGAAACACTGTCCCCGATAAGTTGTTCCACCCTTCAAGTGAAATATGAGAGACACTGCTCTCGATAAATACACACAAAAAAAAATCTTACTTGCACACACACACACTCACACTGGTAGGCAAAAACTACCATCACTGCTTATCATTATGGAAGTCACTGCTTCCGATAATGGGTTTAATTATGGAAGGCACTGCTTCCGATAACTTGTATAAATAAACTGCTCCAAAGTAAACTGTGCAACATAAATGGCTGTTTTGCAAATTATGCAGCTTTTCAGCTGTTTATCAGTTTCCAACTGCCTTAAAAGGAAATTTGCTTCATATGTATTACCGTTTGTGCTGTTTTTTTTGTTTAGCATCATCCTGTCAACAAGTGCAGGTAAGTCAGACTTATTTTTAAATCAATTATTCATCTTTTCAGGACCGTGTTATGTTAAAAATGTTATATTTTGTTGGCGTTTTCCTGCCCATTTTTACCCTAAATCCTACCAAACACTTTATCAAGGAAAACCCTTCTGACCTTCATTGCTTCCTTGTAAAGATAACAGCAAGAAAGAAATGAACATCAGACCAAAACAAAAGAAAACAAATCTACATTTTTTTTTCCCATTTTGTCAGCAACAGTTGAGGAGTCATTTCTGTAGCAGATGCTGCCGTAGGATCAGACAGTATAACCGTCATAATTATGGAAGGCACTGCTTCCGATAACGTTGTATAAAAAGATAAACGATAAGTTTATAGTGGGCACTGCCACTGATAATACAACTTAAGTAAGGTTCTCAGTGTTTGGATGGCAAAAGGTCACAGCAAACGCTTTGACTGATTTCATAATGCCGAGCCAGGAGAAGAGGCAGACTTTGTAGTAGCTTTTAAATTGCTTTGCGTATTTTGTGATGTTTCACAGTTATATTTTACTTTAATGTTAGGCCTTTCTTCATCTTTGACGGTTTAAGACTCTGATCCTCCACAAATTCTGAATGTACACCAACTTCTATCTACTTAACTTGTGCTGATTGTTGGAGCTCAATATTATTTTCCATGCTCTTAAGTGGTCCTTTGCCGACACCCGCTCAATCTCACAACCACACACACACACTCGCAATCACCCCTCACGCTGGCCTGAACTCTTTAAATTTCGTTGTCCGTGTCCCAGATGTCTCGATCCATGGTGTTGGCGCATCCCTGCAGGTTCCAGGTGGCCAGGGCTAGCTGGGTGTGGAGCTCCTCCATGTCAGTGGTCTCAGCAATGGCAGCCAAAGTGTGCGAGCCGTGGCCCAACAGGAGGTGACGGAAAGGAGTCTCAATGGGAGAGACGTATGGGGAGAGGAGTGTGTGTTCAACCTGGAATAAAAGCAAAAGAAAGACCATGTAAGAGACCAGCAACGTGATGTCGGAAAAAGACTTTTCACTCATATGCTGTGGATATTTACCCACTCAAGTAAAGATGTATGGCTTTTTTTTTTTTTTTTTTTTAAATCTGTCTGACATCATTTCTGGATCCAAACAGACAAAAACCAGCTGAGCCTGTGCTACTTTTACTATAGCCCCTTTTCTACAGCATTTCTGATACAGGAATATTTCACCTTTATTCCGGAATGACGTCTGTTTAAACAAAATGGTGAGACCAAGTGATCCCACCTTTATCGCAGCTCTGTAACACCTCTGGAGGTAGAGACAGAGCCGCAATAAAGGTGGAATCATGATTCCAGAACGCCATGTAAAAAGGAACACCTCTTGTCCCACAACCAAGGTGTTATGTTTTGATGACGGCGACCCCCACGCCTGAGAGACGGTGGACGCATATGGAGGTACTGGCATGGATTCTGCGGCAGACGCCCGGGTGCTGCGGCTTTATGCCAGGAGTGCTGCGGGTGCCGTGGTTTCGTGCCAGGGGTGCTGCGGCTACATGCCATTTTCACCCATGGTGGCTGCCGCAGAACCCATGCCAGTGTCTCCGTATGCACACTATACGCTGTGCAGCGTCACCACCCCTTTGATTCTGAAACACCGTGTAAAGTCCAGCCTGTCTCACCTCTGTTACTCCTTTGGTTTGGCTGTGTAAATTGGTCAAAAAAAGGTGGGATTACCATCTCGCCTTTTTTACGGGATTTCTGTGTAAAAGTGGCTTATGACATCTTTTGTAAACACAGCAAAAGCCAGGGTTCATAAGGGGCTAAGTTCACTTATTAGAACCAAATACATTTATTAGTGCAGTTTTACATAGAAGTTAAGACACTAAAAATAAAAACTGTTTAAATATTACCACGGAGACACTGTAGTTTTTTTTATATTTCCAGCCATTTATTTCTTTAAACAAATAATTTTTCAGGTATTCATGCCATCTATTTGTATTTTCTGCTAATGTAGTCTGGTTTGTCTTATCTTACTCTCCTGTTATATCTTCACCTAGTAGTCTACATTTGGTAAAAAAAAAAAAAAAAACATAGGGGAAAGCAAAAGCTTGCCAGTGTTGCTACTAACCCTGCATGTAAGAACAGATCTAAAAAGCATTACAGATCTTACCCTCATAAGCCTGTCGTTGAGAAGTCGACACGCCTCCTGGTCACTGAAGTCAGTGTTTTCGACTGCGTATTTGATGCGATCGGCAGCTCGTTTGAAGGAGCCCAGTGCACGGTTCAGCCAGTTAGAACTCACACCCTTCAGCTGACCAGACTACAGAAAGAAAACAGAAAAAAAAAAAAAAAACAGATCTGTGAAGTTAACTGTCAAAAGGTAATGTTCAATTTTAGAATTAGCCAAGACAGACATACGCTCTAACCTGTGTGAGCTCGAAGACACGTTTGTAGACACGAACCACATTTTTGGTGAGGAGGCCACTGTATGCGGTCACGTCCAGTTTGATCACGTGATCATGTACCAGGCGTAGAGCCATCTGGCCAGCGAACTGGGCCGCCACCGTCATCATTTCACTGGTGCGATGGTTGGTTTGGTAATTCAGATGGTCCATGCTATCCAATTTGGTGTTATAGTAAATGTAGTCCTTACTCTTTAGGGGCAAACAAGCGTAAAGCGAAACAATTGTAACACAAGAAAAACAAAACACCAGAGAAGTAGAATGCAACCTAACCTACGTCAGCTATCTTTACAGTTATAGCATATTTATTAAACTGTCTGGAAGTAAATCAGTGTACTCTGCAGGAAGGCTTACATTGGGAGAGACAAAGTGGAAGGAGATGGAGGGAATTCCAGAAAAGGCCAGAAAGGGATAGGCAGGGTCGTCCATCGCCATTGGCTTCAACCTGCACACAAGATGATGTTAAGTCAGTATACAGTTGTGGAAAAAATTATTAGACCATCAAAAGTCATAAAAAAAACCTTTTAAGCAGGGAAGGCCCATTCCGCCCTTTTTTTTTTAACTGCAACGTCTTAACACACATAGAAATACATGATGACACTAGATTTTAATAAACACGATAACCAGCCAAAAATTGTATGACTGAAACTGAAAAGACCACAAAGACAAAAAAAAAAAAAAAAAAAATATATGATATAAACAAATACCACAGACAACTAAACCTTTGCTTAATTTTAATGTACTTACACAGTGGCTTGCCATTTATCTTTTCCAACCATATCATAAATAGAGCCAGAACCAAGAGGACTTCTCACCTTCATTGAAATAAGGAGAATATAGTTAGTTCACGCAAGGCTGGGTTAACATAAACAGGATTTGGTATGAAGTGACTGGCACTGTTACCTCAGTCATTGTGCTCTGAAGAAGGCTGTGGAGAAGGGGACTCGCTGAAGCAACAAAGCTCCCACGGCCTTGAGAGGAAATACATTCACTTTACTTAGTCAGTGTAACAGCCATAACATGAGAACAGCAATAGTAAGTCAGAATAAAAGGGTAATAAGTGCACTTTAAGCATTTGTGTGCATGTGTGTTCTGTACGAACCCAGGACCATTCCATCCAGACTTATGTATGTGAACACATTTCTGTCAAGAGAGGACAAGTACGCCTGAAAAGGAACATACACAAATTATTTACAGAACAAAAGCAGATTATACATATGTATGTCAATGCTGCTTTTCCACTGACTGTAACAGCTCAATTCTTTTTGACTTTACTCAGTCGATCACTGTGGCTGGTCATCATGTTGTAACATTATCTTAAACATGTATAAGTTACAATTTCCAAAATAAAACCCTATTAGCAAGAGTTTTAAAAGCAAGAATACAGTTCTTCTTCAACTCTGTGGTTGATGTGTCAAGATAGAGCCCACTTGAAAATTTGCTCCAATGTATTCTGAGAAGTCCCACATTGTAATATGAGAACGCGCATATGTACTGATGCAGCAATGATTCTGGAACAACCAATCTAAGGTTTGTATGATTTTACTTGACTGTTTAGCTTGTTTGGAAACTTGATGTAGGTGACACTAGATACAGCATCTAACGCTACCTTCTCACTGCAGGTGTTATTGCCCAATTCCAATTGCTCACTAAAATCATATTTTTTGCATGGTTGTTCACTTTGTAATTTAAATGCATATTTGAACAGTTGTCGCTCCTGAAGTGACCCGTATGCACAGAAGAAGATGTGACGTTACATAAAGCACACTGTGTTTACAGAAGTAAATATGGATGTTGTCGGGTCCCGCCTCCTCAAGCACATAATCATGACATTTGTCGCATTACACAGGACTTTTACGTCACTGAAATGTGACATGTTCCTTAAGACTGAAGTCGCATTGCAAAACATCAGATATGAATCTGATACCAAAAAAAAAAAAAATTAGATTTAAGTTATTCAGACTGTCTAAAAAGAAAAAATAAATAAATAAAATCAGACATGGGTCACCTATGGGCACCACCTTTACCTGCAGTGTGAATGTAGTGTAATTGTACCTGGTGGTCACTACAACATAAAAGCAAATGCGATTATGAGTACAGGTACAATGAACTGGGGATTGAGCCTTTATGTGTAAGTAACATATGGATTTATACTATTTCTTTTCATTTTTATTGTGCATGTTTTTTATCTTATCCTATGGACCTAGTTTTAGTGTCCTTAATAAAGCTTGAATGAATGAGCTGATACCATCAGTGGAAAAGGCATTAGATTCAAGTCACTTAGTTCCCACCTCCAGCCACTCTGTGGCGCCAACGCTACCATACACTCCAGCAGACCAGCTTGCAAACACCAGGCTTCTCCTTGGCCGAAATCCATCTGGAAAAAAGTTATGAGAAAAGCATTTTTAGCCATTAAGACTCAGTCTTCACAATCTGCAGACTTTGTTTTATTCTTTTTCAAGGATACCGATTGTACTTTGACTTTTAAACATGTATCCAGAGAACCACATTTGTTACCGTTCTCCACCATCTCATGAACAGCCTTGGCCAGCTCCATCAGCGCAGATGTGCCAACTGCGGCTCTGGCATACCCATTACCCCAGGCATCTCTCTGAGCTCCCAGAACAACATAACGATCTGAGGATCACAAAACAACTTACTGTAGTACCACGTCTTTCAAATGATATAGAAAAAAATCCCATTGTTAAGTAGACCAACCAGGATCTGTGAAACCCTTGATGACTCCAAACACATTGTGGATCTCCTTGGTCACCAACACATTGTTCACCTCGACGGTAATGCTTTCAACACCTCCTAGTGTGTAAGCCAAAGATGAGTGGCCACCTCTAAAACCACTGTTTACATCTGCTTCAGGGCCACCGATTTTCCTTGAAAGGGGACAAAGAGGAATACAAACACAAGATAAACAATACTAACACAGCAGGATTAGTCTTTTGCTCAACAAAGCACAATGAAAACTGTATTTTCAGCTATGGGGTTTTAAAAAATATGGCTGAAATGGCTTTTAGAGTGAAACAATGCCCTGTGTAACTAAATTTAGACTCCTTGCAGTGAAAAAACGAAAATCAAAGTTACAAAAAATGCTTTTAAGGCCCTAATGTATTTGTGAAAATGTGTATCCTTACTTTAGAATAACTTCAGCCATCTGAGCAGTGATGGTCTGGGCTGGGATTTTTGGGAGGCCAGAGGACTTTGTTGGGGGAAACTGGGTGTGATTGAAGGAGGGAAATCCAGGGGTGTAAGGATCGCCTGTGCCCAGGTGGACCTGAAGGGGACATAAAACAAAATAAGACCGTAAGAGATTGTAGACCCTCGCTCCCGTAGGTCATAATCACCATGCTGCAGAATTCCCACAAGGAGGCAGTACTGAGTAAAATGAGATGCACTGTAGAGTTTGAGTTACAGGTACAAAAAGTAGAGACCAAATGACCTGATTATTGTAACTCTTTGGGGTCTAGAGATAAAAAATGCAAAATAATTTAAAAACAACAATTTCCTGGCACTGGTGTGTTTGCAGCATGTTGAAAATGTTGTGTGTGGAAACTTACATGTCCATAGAGTGCAGTGTCTGCTACATAATTGTGGTCTTCAACATCCGGGTAGATCAGAACAGCAGAGACACCCCTCGATTCAGCATTATCCACCTAAACAAACATAAAGAGCTTGTTTTGTTTTTCTGGAAAAAATCTGAAGACATGGTTAAACTGTCTCACCTGGAGAGAATCCGGTTCTCATTGTTAACTACACCAGTTTAATCAAATTTGGCATCCCCTTCAACAATATATTGATAACTCAAACCTGAATATAATTAGAATTTATGTGGCCTCCCTTGGTGTGATAAATCATAAGTCCAGGGATGGGGGGTGGGAGGTTGGGGGTTGTTATTTGCTTTCCTCTGTTGTACTTTTTGTTTGTTCACTCTGTGCTTATTTTTCAAAATGTGGACAAATTGTAATAATGGATGTTTTGGTGACTAACTCTTGAATAAAAAGATTGACAAAACCTAAACAAACATCATGACAAACAAGGAAATACGAAGATTGAAGAAAAGTAACAGTAATAAATGTTGGCTGCACAGTATATTAGGGTTCCTACAAGAAAAATGTAATACTTTTTAAGACCACTTCGACCAGAATTTAATTCCTATGTCACAGCCATATTGGCAAAAATTCATGACTCGTAGACTTTAAGAAAATGTATTTATTTACTCCAAAGCCTTGATTTCCACCATTCCGAGTAATTTCTCACCAAGGCCACAGAGTCGCCGATAATTGGTTAATAATTTCAATATAAATTGTCGGGTTGGAATGCGTGGAACTGAGTAGACTAATGTTTGTGTTTCTTTGCAGTTTCAGACATTTCCCAGACACATTTAAACACAATACAAAGAACAGGTTTATGGCAACATAACCTAAGACCGACCATATCAAATTTAATACCTTTTAAAGACTTTTTTAGGAATTAAATGCATATTTGTAAATTCAAGACTTTTAAAGTTTTTTAAGACCTTGCAAGAACCCTGGTATATAGACATATTAATACCTGCTGAGCAAAACTGATACGTCCAGCTCGGAGTATTAACACACAGCCCTGAAGCTGAACGTTTTTCTTCTTCAGAACATCAAGATCTTCAGGACGACCAAAATTTCCATATACCAACTTGCCCTGTGCACATGCAAATCAGACAGAACATCATATTAGAGGAAACACCATCATCTTCAGCAACAGTGAATCACTGATAAAACCTGTGTAAACTGACAGTGGTTGTAGACACTTGTTCTAAATTAATGCTAACAAAAAAAAAAGTCCCATTTCCTTCATTTAAAAATAATAACCTTTGAATTTACTTTGAACTTTTATGAACATCCACAAGATCAGTGCATTAAACAAAGGAAAACACCTGATTTTAACAAAAAAGAAAAAATGCAAAATTCAGAGGAAAATATTGTTTTAAAAATGGTGCTAAATTGCTTGGAAAGTTTTAATGTACAGAAAAAAATCATTTGGAAATCTCCATAAAAACAATTCTAGGTCATTAAGGAATTTGTTGGAAAAAGTAAACTTCAAGATTTCGACAATGATCCCTTTCAACTACATTAACTGACCTGAACTTCTCCAGTAGCGCTGTAGGCGAGATATCCTGGGGGCTTAAAGTCGTCTGTACCGAAAATGACCCGGTTTGGACGTGAGCTGGCAATTAGGAAAGAAAAGTCAAACAATATTTTTGTGCACTTTGTTTAAAAATCAGAAGTCAACAACCAGAAATAACAAAAAAGCCTATATACAAGAACAAAAGCAGCACTTGCACTTTAACAAGCAAAACAATACGTTTGCAGCACGTGTGTATTAACCTGTCTGGCGTCTGCAGTTGAACATAATGGATGTCAGTCCATGGCTCCATCTCCAGTTTCTTGAATTGGTCAAAAATCTGATTTCCCAGACTACGATCTTCATCACTGCCAGCTGATCGTTTGGGTAGATCAAAGGTCCTACAAATAAAATCAACAACAAATTCAGTCTGTTCCTCTGAAATGACTCTTTTGGGAGCTACACTATTTTAATGTTCCTTTCTAAGAAATGACTCTACATGCTTTAAAAGTTACAAAAATATGAAGTCAAGCATTTTGTCAGTCTTTTCATATTAACTTTTATTTGGGTACTGCCACAAAAGTAGCACTGGGTCTTTATGGGTTAAATGCTACTGCACAACATTGATTTTTAATTCCCCAGATGGTTAATTTCAGCAGTTTTTATACCAGTTCCACTAAATGAACTACTAGCGTACTTCAGAGTCTCGTCAAAAGCCTGGCTGGTGAGTTTTGATGCGAGAAGGCGGGTGATGTTCATCCAGTTCAGTGGCATTTCAGGAGCCGGTGCATTAACTGGAATGTTTTCAACCGGCGGAGGGCAGGTTACCGGCTCGGACCGAGGTTTGCGGTGACTGACAAAACCAACCAGATAGCCTGTGAAAAAATAAAGTTGTATAATTTATTTTAGAATAATTTTCACTGGCGTCACTTAATAAAATTCTCAGTTTTATGTCTTTTTCTTCAGGGTGTAGTAAATAATCTAGGTTTTAATTACTATACCATTTAGAGTGCGGATTAAAAAAAAAAAAAAAAAAGCAAGGCCTACCGATTAGAAAAATCAGCAGAGTTGAGATAACCAGGTAGCAGGTATTCCGCCGGCTCAGATTTTGAGGTGCTGGCCTGAAGGTCGTAGACCCCCCTGCCTGACCCTCAGCCTGCAAGCCTTCATCTGTAGCATCATCAGACAGTTTGACCTCAACTCGTCCTTCTCCGTCCTGCTCGGGCTGTAGTGTGAATCTGCTGTACCGTTCATTATTAATCTAGAGAAGGACACAAAGACAGGAATGAAAACTATGACAGAAATGTGTTCATTATCCAGCACCTGCAGGATTTGGTGGCCAAAATGGGTGGTTACAAATCTACCCTGTCCATGCTATGAAAATAATTCTAAAAAATGCTAAATGTGCTGTAAATATAAATAAATTATACAAATTTTCAAGCAAAGAAGAATCACTCACCAAGTTGTTAAATGTTTTCCTCACTCGATGCATGTTGTTTTTGTTATTCTACAGAGAGAACATAAGAGATGACACAGTTATGCAAAGCAAATGAGTCGAACAAGTGCAGGGGAAAACATGAAAGGACAAAAAGAAAAAACAGGAAATAGAGAGAAGGAAATAGAGTGGCAAACAGAGGGAGGAGGGGATGAGTACGTGTTGTGAGTCAGGTCCAGAACAGAGCTGCTGTTCCTTTGGCATTAAAAGGTACCAGTAAGGTCTGCAGGCTGCAAGATGTTTTTTCTGTAAACAGCAGACTGTACCACCCTGAGGCAGAAAGCTAGCATCATCACTGCAAGCCCACAGAGGTGTTCTGTATGAGTGCTTTAGGGGAAGAAAATTTTAATCTTTCTGACACTGCTGTGGCAACAAGGCATCATTGTACAATACTGTAGAGCTGAATCACTTAGCCGTCAAAAGGAAGTAATCTATTTTCCACTGTTAAACTGATAAACTATAAATCTCTGGTCAAAATAAAGCAATTAGCACAGAGACTGAAAGGGGCTAACCTATATGTTATATATCTACTTTTAAATATTAAAATAATGGCCTAAACTGGGGAAAATGGCTGACATTCAGGGAAAAATGGGTCTGTTAAGGGACCTAAACACATTCTGACACAAACATAGGCTGTTCTTTTTATTTGTTTGTTTTCTGTTATTTTGTTTCATTTCTTGCTCTTGCTAAGAGATTGGATTGTATTATACCGATAAAAATGAGAAATAAAAAAAAAAAAAAAAAAAAAATAAGAAGGAAAATAAAATTAAAATAATGCCCTAAAAGCTAAAAGAACTATAATAGAAGCTATTAGTTGACACAGGTTTTTTGATTGTTGGTTGAACAAGACAGTGTTTCTGAATTTGTCATCATAGCTGGTGGGTTAAAATATAGGCCTAGTTCAAGGAAATGACGTCAAAGAAAGCAGCAATTTTTAGACGACAGCATCACGGTGCAGGTAAAAAAAAAAAAAAAGTGTCAGTGTGGCTAAGCTGAACTGTTTGTGGTCTGACCATAACACGAATTCATTTACCTGATAAAAGTGAAAAAGTCTTCATCATTAAGTTGTCCTTATGATAGCTTTGGTACCAAAAATGCAACTTCCCTAAATCTGTAATTTGATCCAGAACTTAATTTTTATAATTTGATTCATATATTTTGGTGGTTTACTTTTGTATGCAAGTGAAGGATGAATGAGTGACAATAATAAAAAAAGATAACTTGAACAACAGCAAAGAACCCCATGAAATCAAGTTGATGTTAATATTCACTTCAATAATTAACCAAAAGAGAATTAATCAATATGGAATACAGTATGCCACCTCAAGAGAGTGTAAATGCATATATTTTCATACATTTTTACAGTTTCAGTCTCCATTTCACCATCGTTATACTCACAAAAATATCACTGTCATTACCTTATGAAGTGAAATACTTTAAGACTTTTTTTTGGGTCTGTTAACATACAAATAATTCACCATTATTACATTAATGCCATGCTCATCTTAAATCACAAAAGAACAGAGTTGACCTTCACTTTCCACAGACTTCTGAAACTTGAGACCGTTAAAAGATCTGGAAAACAAGACAAACAGGCTCTGTTTCCACATCATGACAATGATAATCCTGTTTTGCCATTGTTTTCTTTATAAACATGTCAAAGGCAGACTACTCTGAGGCAACAAGGAAATGTCACATATATGTGTGGAAACTTCAAGTTCTTCACCCTTTCCTGGTTTCTGCTGAATGGGAAATTAAGCAACACTTTACTGACTTGAAGAAGGAAATACTTGAAGACAAATTCTATTTTTATCTAATCATTTTTGCCTTAGTCCGTGAAATAAAGCAACTAAATATTTCCTGTCAATGAAAATGAGTGCCTACATTAATTTTGATTTATTTTATTTCTACTGACTATTATTATGGTGATAGATTAATTCATAGTTTTATTGAAACTGCATTTCTACAAACTATAATAACAACTATCAAATACATATGTTTCAGTAACATGTACTGCTTTTAAAACGTGCAGATCTAACTTAATGAACTGAATGTCTGTGCATCTTATATGTATGGTGGTAGGATGACAAAGTTAGGAAAGCAATCTAGGGAAATTTAAAAAAAAAAAAATTATTTCTCATGTATATATCCACTTCAACTAAAGCTTTTTTGGTCAATCTGCTTATATTTTACACATTTGTACATCCTCTCATGTTACTTCGTCCAAATCATGCTAATTTGCTTGTAAAAATAATAATAATAAAAAAAGGCTAACACAAAGAACACGTTGGTGATTGCAGAAGGTTGCATCATGTCATGACTCCACATTGTTCCTCTTTCAAGCAGGTGTGACAGGTCTGGATATCTGTAATAAACCTTACTTTATATTTTCCCAAAAAGGAAGTAAAATAATTAGTCTTTCATACTAATTCCTCATACATCCCTACACAAGCAGGAAACGAAGCAGAGTCGACAAGCCCATTCTGAAACAGCTTCTCCTTAATATTTACTATGTATAATAGTTACAGTTTTGTCTAAATGTAGAACATGTTATGCTAATATATTGCTGCATCATTAGTGACTAAGCTAGTTAGCAGAGACCAAACTCGGCGCGAATTCAACTGAAGGGCAACGTTCATATTAGTGTCGCTTAATAAGACTAATTTTATGAAATATAACTACATAAAGTGGTCGGTGTTGTCCAATATCTCACCTTGAATCGGTTGAAGCTCAGCCAGCCCGCTTCTTCATGCCAGTAAATCTGCTGCGCGTGTCCTTATACGGCGCTGAACCTTCCGCTTACGTCATGACGTAAAGTGTTACGTACATATGCCGCCTTAAGCGTAAAGGTGTCGCACACATTATCCTGATAAGATCAGCGCCAGCTCTTCCTGATAGTAAAGACCATTTTACAGATATACACAAAGAAATGTAGCCATGGGTTTTCACATTAATATCTGTACAGTTTCAGACACAAACTACTGTTTGTTGTTTAGTTGTTTGTTTTGCTTCCCAGGGTTCAAATGGACACACATATTTATTTTTCATTCTCCTTTCTACAGATTATTAATATTATTAGATTATTTTTAACTATTTGATTTTGTTATTTTATTTATAGCATTGTTGTAGTTTTATGTACTTATTTATTGTTTTTAGTGTATTTCTTTATTTTAATTGTTTTATTGTTTTTATGAGGTGCAGTACTTTGGAGATGTCGTGGTTGTTTAAATGTGCTATATAAATAAAGTGGATTGGATTGGATTACAGATACAACCAGAAAACACAGGAAATATGTGCACAGCCTTAACTATTAGCATGCATTTGTTTTTATGTATACTCTTTTAATTTTGTCTTATTCACTAATTTTATTTTTTCTTAATAATTTATGAATACTTGTCTTTCCTTGTGTTTTTTATACCTCCTTGTTGAACTCATTCTTGGAAGATTTTCATGTTCATGTAGCTTCATATGTGATATTACGTTGCATATTCATATAAAAGTTGCATTGCAATTAAAATATCTTATCTTCTCAAAAATAAAAGTCACAATTAAAACCTTTTAATCTTCATGTCAAAATTAGAGTTCTGGAATATAAGAAAAAGTTAAGGATTTATAACTCAACTTTTACAAAAGATTGAAATACATTACATTACAAATCTTTTTTTTTTTTTTTTATTATTCAAAATAGGGTAAGTAATTAATCGCATGTGCTTAAGAATGAGCAAATAAATAAGTGAATTAATCAATTGGAAGTTTTTTTGTTTTTTTGTTTTTTTTTTTCTTGATATGCATAACCTAACAAGGCTGAGACCTTTCAGGTACTAATTCCTCTAAACTGTTAGTACAGTGTTCTTCTATCTAGTTTTACTTCTGATGTCTTTCAGTCATCTTGATACTTTCTTTTTGTTAATCATTCCATCTCAACAATCAGATCATGAGTTTTACAGTAAAATTGCATCAGAAGTGTATGTGAGATGCGATTCTTTCTATTCTCTGAGACAAGAAAGAATGACTCACCACATCCTTAACAGGAAGACGTAGCATGATCTAACCCTAATCTGTTTCTCAACTCAAAGTAAAAGTTAGATACAAATGGAAAACGTACCTGCTTTTTCCACTGTAAATGGTCTGAACTTAGATAACGCATTTTATACACCTTCATGATTCCCAAAGCGCTTTACAAGGTCTAACATTCACACACGTACACCAGTAAGCAGCTGCTGCCATGCAAGGTGCTGCCAGACCCTACTGGGAGCAATTTAGGGTTGAGGGTCTTGCCCAAGAACACTTTGACATGTGGCCAGTCAGAGCCAGAACTTCAGATTCAAACCACCAACCCTTTGATCATTGGATGACCCGCTCTACCAACTGAGCCACAGCCACCCCTGCTGTAATCAGGGTGAGTCACTACATTTTAATGCATTTACACAGAACTAACCACAGATGACTGACAGGTGGCAAGTGACCACAAATATATTGGTGTCATTAACACTTTAAAAACAAGAGCATAATCTGTGGATTAAATGCATATATTTCCAAAAATTTTCAGTCATTTTTGAACCACTAATTTTTTGAACCACCGCACGAAAGTAAAGTGGAGTTTCTCAGTTTTTCAGTTACATCCTGTAGCTCTTATTTGGACATGGAGGCTCCGTAGTAAACGTGTTTAGACCCTAGCTTTGTGCATCACAGAGTTACTATAATGTCCAATTTTGAACCAATGAAAAGCTCTCATTTGTTTTGTAAAGGTAGCAAATTAGAGCAGTAATCTATTTGGAAGTCTAAAACATCTACATTACATTTTCTAAATTAAACAAAAAAAAAAAAAAGGGGAGTTGCACAGTAAACAAAAGCAACAGTTTTTGAAGCTACAGTAATTTTTTGTGAAAATTGTGACTTTAACCCTATATAAAACCTGCCATATTAAAAACTATCCAACAAAATCCAATTTTTTTTAAATTGAAATGTTTATTAGCTCTATTAACATAACCCAAGCAAAAACTGTTGCCATACCGTTTTGTTTATGATATTTTTTGTATCACATTCAATACATTAGGCGTTTTTGCACCTTTTTGCTTACAACGCTAACTTTAGACTTTAAAACATTTAACATTAAAAGTGTTTTTTGTTTTGTTTTGTTTTGTTTTGTTCTGTTTCTTTACATTAGACTTATTACAGCCTTTTTATTTCTTT
Source organism: Apogon hyalosoma (assembly GCA_037367295.1). Taxonomy (NCBI): domain Eukaryota; kingdom Metazoa; phylum Chordata; class Actinopteri; order Kurtiformes; family Apogonidae; genus Apogon; species Apogon hyalosoma. Next base: position 4,419,113 of record JAPQRP010000015.1, read on the forward strand.
TGAATAGCACCATAATTTCAATAGTTTTCCAACATTTTAAAATTTTAAAACACATAACAATATAAACGTTTTACTTAACTTTTTGAAAATTATCAAAGACTTTCCTGCAAAATGTGTGTTGGATGATTTTACATTAGAGGCCATATTAGGGGTGGGGGGGGCTTTCCATTGACTGTAGTGTGATGATAATCCACTAGGAGGCAGAAAACACATACATACTTAGAGGAAAGTACTAGCGTAGCAAATATGATACAAGTGGTTTTATAGGGTTAAATTAATTGGTGAAACTGATTCTGATTGATTCTGACCAGTGCAAGATAAATACTTGAATAAACCATAAAAATTAAATAAATTAGTACAGGTACCACAAAAAAAGTAAAAAAAAAAAAAAAAAAAAAAAAAAGAGGCGGCAGGGGGGATGTTTAGAAATTTCTTTTGGTCTGTGTTTCCCAAACTTCAAAGTGGAACCCAAAGTGGCTTGAAAAAAAACATATTAATAATTATTAATTAATTCACCTGATTAAAACAGAGGAAGAGTGCATGATATTTGATGATGGAAAGATGTCTTTAAAATGGCAAAAGCCAAAGAAGGTAAAAAGCATTAAAAGATTACAGACACAAAAGACAAAATCAACCTTAAAAACATAACAAGACTAAAATCATCTGTTTTGACAGTGAAAGAGTCTCTAAAAATGTAGGTCTATGGTGATTCATGATGTATTTTTGTAAGTTTCAGGTCTCCAGGGAGACACCGAATTATTCATTTGGGTCCTATGTTGAGAACGTTGGGAATGTACTGTTTCATTTTCCACTTGAGCATGAATGATATCAGAGTATCCTCCAGGGGAATGTCACTGGAGCAGAGCCATGGCTAATGATATCAGTAACACCTGTGTTTTATCTGAATTATAACCCACATCTCTGCTGTGAAAGGTCGATAGCACCTGCAGTAGTGAGACTTATCACACATGGGGTGCGTGTGTACCCACAATACCAATGGGTGGTAACATTTAATTGGGTCTGACCACATCATGCAATAGCAACAATATCCCAGATGGTGTCACCTTTGTGCTTTGTGTTAAAATTACCCCACATCTCTGGAGAGAATCTGGTGAGAAATAATTTGTGTCTCTTAAAGAAACCCTGACACCTATAACAGTACAGATGGCATGTGTGGGTGCGATCTGTAGGAGCACTTAAAGTTATTTTTAAGCATATAGTTAATATTTAATGCAGCTTTTTAAGGAATGATCATGAGCCGGCTGTCGGCCTGATACATTCCTGACAAGAGGTTTTTTTGACTGATATTTTGTTTTTTAGGGAGATTTTTATGTAGTGTAAATGCAAAAATCTATAAAAGCATAAAATTATTGCTGGTAAATGTGTTTGAAAGGTGGAAGATGTTTGTGATTGAAGGAATCTGGGCAAATACATAGTGGTTGTTGCAAAAAAAAAAAAGAAAAAACAGAAAAACTGTACATAGACACCTCGGAAGCTTGCTAATTAATACATTTGATATAGTTTGTGGAGTCATTAAACTAATAAAGAAAAAAGTGTTAAAAAGATAAGGTTGTTATCTGCTGGACTAGTCGGAAACAGTGACATCCTGATGTCTTGTCATTGGTGCGAGGTTGCTAGGCAACAAGCGGTGACTCTAGGAAGCCACTGCTCCCAGCCAAGAAATCATCCTGCAGATAAACCCCCCATCACACCGCAAATAATCTATTGGTTTTGTAAATTACCATGACATAATATGAGCAGAAGAGCAGGCAGAGTGATGTTACTCAGCAAGTCAAAGTGGCTGTTTAACCCATAAAGACCCAGTGCTACTTTGGTGGCAGTTTCCAAATAATTTTTCTCTTTATTTAACCTTTCTTGAGTGATTTATCACCATCTATTATAAAATTATCCTCTGTATTTAGGTTTTTTTTTGTGTAAATTTGTTTTTTTCCTATATTTTATCCATTGATCATGTCAGCGTTCATCAAAGCTCAGAGTAAACTCAAAGGCTATTATATTAGAAACAGAGAAAAGCGACAAAAGAATGACATTTTCAACAAATATATCAACAACTGAGCATAAACTAAGTGTCTCCATCCAGTCACTGATCCAACTCCATGGGTTTTACTGGTGAATCAATGTCGTAGATGACAGTGTTACCACGGTAACTACGGTGCCTCTGAACGCCCAAATGGGTCATATCCGATGACCACGAAAAGATGACAAACTGTATTTATTATGTGTATTGATAGGATTAGTGGATCAATAGGTATTAAATGGTTTTGGTCACCGGTGGATGTTTGCTAAGCGAAAAGAACTATGTGAGGGCTGCAGCAAAAAACTCATACAGCAAAAAAAAAAAAAGGAAAGGTAATTTATCATTCAAGCACAATTTTCACTCATTTGTTTATAGCCTTGTTGCTGATTTGGGTGAGATCATTTCAGAAACCTCTTGAGTGTTTCTGCGTCACCTGCAAAATTGAATGTATTTTGATCTTTGTTTTTCTTGCTTTTCTTTCTTTCTTAATTTTTTGTCTGTCTCTTCTTTTCTGGGCAAACAAAATACTTTTCTGTTCCTATGTGCTAAAAGCTGCCCTCAAAAACCATCACTGCTTTATGTATTTATTTATTTATTTTTGCTCTAATGTCTGCGTTTATCTTTGCTACGGTCAAATATTTTGCATTTACGAGAGATGAAACCTCATTTTCCTGTGCGGCTGCAGAGCTACACTTCTGTCATTTTGGACTGAAAACTGTTGTTTTGCCTCTTTGCTTCTGTACTTTTTGGCTGTAGTACGGACAGATTGGTGTCTTACTTAGCTCTCAAAAAGAACAAACTTAAGCTCTTTTCCAAAATGCAAAACTCATCTTTGAATTAATTAAGTATATCCATATTCTGAAGAATTTTAGAAAGGATTAACTGATCTGAGTCAACTACTAACAGTATCCTGTGAAAAACATATAAGCAAAAAGATGAATTTAACAGCTTTTATAATTACTTGTGCATTTATATTTTTAATTGCAGTGGTTTTGACACACAAATCACATCATAAGTATTGCTCAAAAGGGGTTGTAGGTATATCATCTACATACCTGAGATGCATTTGCAGATGTTTTCTCATGACTTTTCCAAGCTGAGCTACAGTTAACCATATTAAATGTCTAAATATGCACCTGTACAAATGCCAAATAAAGCACGTGAACATTCTGCCTTTGTTTAATCGTGTCCTCTTTGTTCACAAAACACCCAGCCAGAGCTGTTTGCGACCAAATCTAAATTCCTCATCGCTTTCTTCCCGCTATCGCTGCATCATTTCATTGTTTCTGCTGGTGTTAGCACATTCTCCCCTGCACATGGTGGAATCCATAGGGGACACCACTGCAGGGATTAGTGTAGTGGGTGTATCTGGAGCTATGTGTGTTAGTATGGTATTGCCAAATTATGCTTAAAACCTACTGCTAAAGTCTAGAAAGTCAATAACCCATGCATTTACACAATGTGTAAAAAGCAGGCAACTTAACCCTTTCATACACTGTGTTTTTGAAACTTCAGTTAAAACTATAATATTTACAATAAATACTCTGACGTAGCTGCTCCAAAGTACAAAACCAAAATTACTACATGGACTACATTATCAGATTATTGGTATTGCAACCTCCACTAAGGTTACAAGGTTTTAGATGAAGTTTTCCTAAATAAATCGTATGTTATCTTCAAGGAAAAATGTATACTTAACATTAAAGTTGTGTTTAACCAGTCGACTGTAACATATCATTACCTTCCCAATATAACTATGTAAATCGTTTTTTCAGATTTTCCAGGAAACACCAAAAATTAACCAGAAATTGAGTATTTGATCATTTAGACAAACAGGCACAACAAACCCCACCCCTCACACGTATTGTAGCTTATTTTGGCATTGATCCAGCTGATGTCATCATGTCTGTGCGTGTGCTGATGTCAGCATATCAATTGCCTCTATATATGTGCCAAGTTTGAAGTAAATTGAAACAAAATTGATGTTTTTATAGACATGTGAAATTTCAGCCATTGTAAGTAAATGGGGGGAAAAATGATTTTAAAAATTCATAAAAAATTGAAACTTTGACCTATTTTTTCCCAAAATGTAATGGTATCTATTCTGGGTCACTGGCAATCTATAAACCAAATATGGTATGAATTCAACCAATAGTTTCGCTGCAACAGACATGTGAAATGTTGCCCACTATAAGTAAATGGGGGGAAAAAATGTGTATTTTAAAAATTCATTAAAAATTTTAACTTTGATCTATTTCCCCCAAAATATAATGGGATCTATTCAGGGTCACAGGGACTCTACAATGCTGCTAGAGTGTTAACAAACAAACACATCGAACCAAAAACAATACCCATTGCCTCCCCTTCGTGGGACGGGGTAATAAGTATTATTATGAGGCCAATTATTTTAGGAAGGTGACAATATGTGTCTCACTCAAAATGGACACATTATGTGTTTAGAAATACTGGTCCCACTCAGTTTTGTAATAATTCAAGTGTGAAATAGTCAAATTCATGACTAATACAACCATTTTTAAAACAGCCCCTTTGCTCTTTAATTAGTAATTATCGCGAGATTTGGGGAACACAGGTGCGAGACATATGCTACTTTCACATGCTATTGAAAATAATTAGCTACTGAAACTAAACCTAGCTCTTTTAATCCTATTTAGTTTATTTCCTCGGCTGATGCGCGTTCACTTACTCAGCGATAGTAAACTTTTCATTGTGAAACAGCTTACAGACTATTCTGAGCCGCTATCCTATTACCCAGAGTTATTGTGTCACCGCCATCTGTTCAAGGCGCTTGGTACGTGGTGCGACAAATGCGTCATTGCGCTCATATCTGCCCATTATGAAAATGCATGCGGGGAAGTGGGAATTTACGCGGGGTACCTGAAGGCAGCAGGGGGGAGTTAGAGAGAAAGCGAGAGAGAGAGAGAGAGATTTGTTCATCAGCGCTTTTTCCGTTTTCTGGGCAGTCGCTCTGCCTCCTCTGTCGTGTCACAGGAGTAAAAAAAAAAAAAAAAAAAAGAGGAAGGAATATGGTTTCATCTGACGCTCCTCCCGTTCCAGAGCTGCTGTAGCGGATCTCTAGTACGAGGAGGAGGCTGGGGCTGGGGCTCGGTCCGGTACCTGAAACAACCACAGGACCCCTTTTCTTTTCCCCGTTATCACCCATCCCCGCAGGAAAACCAACCGGCACACCGAGAGACATAAATGGGTGAGACGAGACGCAGCGCTTTATTTACCCTCCCTTTTAATATTTAGAGAATATCCAAAAATAGCTTCGAGCGTCCGCGCGCATCTGGATGGGTTGGAATAAAACGCCCGATCCAGATGCGCGCGGGGTTCAGCCTCTTTCCTTCTTTCCTTCCTCCCTCTTCTCCTCTGTCCTCTCCTCTCCTTCCCACCTTACCTCCCCTGACGTCGCCGCCTGCACACATAGCTGCACACTGCACATTGTGTTTCCGACGCTTTATTCATGATGATTACAAAGCGCGCGTGGGAGTGAAACGCGCTCGGGCTGGTGCGATTTTAGGAAAAGGAGCAAGTCACATTGATGAGTTGCAGATGTTGACACGTTTACATTCAAGCTCTGTCTGTCCCTGTGTGCGTGCGCGTGCGTGTGCGTGTGTGTGCGCCTATTGTTGTACAGTGTTTGGCTCTGTCCGGCTTCTCTGTGGACCAGAAAAAGGCCCGGCTGTGACATTCTGCTTATCATCGCCATCATTTCCCACAGTGTGCGCTCCGTGGCACACAATGCATGCATTTATTGATCGCAGGTGTGGCGGTCAGAAATCGATCAGTCAACATACATACACACAACAAATTGCTTGTTATTGACAGGGAAGGGGAAGGTACTTCCTGTTTGGTGCCACTTTTCTCTGTCATTCCTTTGGTTGGTTTATGAACTTGCATGCTCTGCAGAGGTGGACTTGACCTTCTGTGGAGTGAATGTATATGAAATGTAGGAGCTATTTGTCCATTTAGTTTTTTAGTTCAAAGTTAATATTCTTTTTTTTTTGTTTAGTAATTTTTTTTGCTAATTGTTTATTTTTCTTTTTTTTTGCCTGTTTAATATTTTAGAGCATATTTTTTTGACTTTCATGGTTATTACTCTTATTCTTTAGCATTTAGCAGCTTTTGTTTTGTTTTTCTTATTGGTTTAGACCAGGGGTCTCAAACATAAGGCCCGGGGGCCAAAACCGGCCCGCCAAAAGGTCCAGTCTGGACCGCGGGATGAATTTGCAAAGTGCAAAAATTACACTGAAGATATTAATAATCAAGGGTGTCAGACTCATTTTAGTTCAGGTTCCACATACAGACCAATATAATCTAAAGTAAAATAATAGCATAAGAACGATAAACAGTGACAACTCAATTTTTCGAGGTTCTAGGTTCAGCTGGACTAGTTTTGCTTCAAAAGAGCAAAACTAGTCCAGTTGAACCTCAAAGAACTACCAAGAAGAACACTGACCTGGGCAAATGAGAAACTAAATAAGAAATTGTTCTTATTTTAGTTCCAAACTCCAAATTTTTACCAATATTATGCTTGTTACCACGTTTGTGTATGCACAAAATAAATGATAAGTTGAGGCATAATAGTGTTAAAACTGCATTTATTTTTTATCACAGATTTCAGTTTTTTCAGGTTATACACATGCTTTTTGTTGAAAGATAGTTTGTAAATGTAAATATTTATAACTTAATGTTTTTTATTGCACTAAAACAAAGAGAAAAAGTTGTCATTATTCATAGGATATGATGCTATTACTTTGCTGGTCCGGCCCACTTGAGATTCAATTGGGCTGAATGTGGCCCCTAGAAGAAATGACTTTGATATCCCTGGTTTAGACAGTGGGCCGCACCAATGGAGACCAGCATGCACCTGGGTAAGCCAATGGCTTTTTATCAGTCAGTCACAGTCATTTGTCAAGTCAGCCAGTTTGACAGGATGAGCAGGAGAGGCAGAAAATAGACCTTAGTTGTTGTTTGCCTTCAAAACCTGAGAAAAAAAACACCTGAAATACATCGATGTAATGGACATTGTGTGTTTGGCTGTGTAAACCACAAACCCATGATGCATCTAGTGGTTATTTGAGTTTTGTTCAAGTCTTTAGTTCAGTCACTTTTAACCCATAAAGACCCAGTGCTACTTTTATGTCAGTCTCTGTCATTTTTTCCTCTAAAAGTACCCTTTCTGAAGTGGTAAATCACCATTTATTGTAATATTTTCTTCTGTGCTTTGCGTTATTTCAGTGAAAATCATGTATTTTGTTATATTTATTTTACTGAGCATGTAGATGTTCATAAAAGCTCAGATTAAAGTTGAAGGTCATTATATCAGAAACAGAGAAAATGTAAGAAAAAAAGTGACTTTTTCAACAAAATCTCTCATTAACTGAACATAAACCCAGTGTGTCCGTCCACTGTCATTGATCCAACTCCATTGGTTTTACTGGTGAATCAATGTTGTAGAAGATGACGGTGTTTCCACAGTAACTACGGAGCCTCTGAACGTCCAAATGGGTCATATCTGATGGCCATGAAAAGATGACAAACTGCATTTTACACCAATTATTTACATGTATTGATAGGATTAGTGGATCAGCAGGTGTTAAACAGTTCAGATCAGTAGGTGACTTTGGACGCTGGTGGATGTTTTGGTCTTTATGGGTAAAATTGGTTTAATTTTGACGACAAATAGTCACTACAGTCAACATAGTCTAAAGCACAAAAAACCTGCAAAAGCTGCATCATCGTCTGCATGCAGCCTCGGTTTCTGCATGTAAACAAACCCGGAATTAAGACTATCTAACCAAAGGGTGTCAAACTCATTTCAGTTCAGGGGCCAAATTCAGCCAAATTTGGTCTGAAGTCGGCCAGACCCGTCAAATAATAAGATAATTATATCCTCCTGAGACTCAGCAATGCATTTTTGTCCTCTGTCCAGATTCACAGCTTCACTTAGAAAAAGCCCCTGTCCACTGCAAAGGACATGCCATAAAAAAATAAAATTAAAATAAAAATTGTATCTGAAAAACTGTTGCATTATGTTTTTTCCAATCAAGACAATTATTTAATGTAAAAAAGCCAAAGCATTTACTTTCCTGGGTCTCAGGAGGATGTGTAAATGATGTCAAGTCCAAACTTTCCTTACGTGATGCAATTGTTTACATCTGTATCCTTTAAAACAATGTGAATAACCTGAGCAGCCTAAAATTTCTGAAGAAAAATAAGTGTAATTTTAACAATATTCTGCTGTAGTTTAGTATTTACACATACACAGTGTAATTTACAGATTACAGTGGATCTCCAAATACACAAAGCATTTAGTAAAAAGCAGAAAATTGTTAAAATTACACACACTTCTCTTAAGACATTTCAGGTTGGTCATATTCAGAGGTGGGTAATCCCAGCTCCATAGAGTAAAAGTCCTGCCATGTATTGGATCTGCCTGTTCACTTAACACAGGTGATTCCGCTCATTCTCCAGCTACCTGGATGAGGAGTTGTGCTCATCAAAATAGGCCGGTTCATGGAGTGGTTGGAACAAATACACGGCAGGACTTTGGCTACGTTCAGACTGCAGCAAATGTGGCTCAAATCAGATTTTTTTTGCCCATATGTGACATGTATCCAATCTGTTAAAGACAGTTTGAACAGCACTAATCCGATTCTTTCAAATCCGACCCGGGCCACTTTCTTATGTGGTCCTAAATCCGATACGCATTGACTGATTGATGTATTTATTTCGAATATGGATGTCAAAACAGAAGAAAATAAACAAACAAAACACTTAAACACAAGACATGAGACATTTAATACATATTCGAAAAGGAGTGAGAAGAAGCATAACTTATAAGCTCCCACCCCTTCTCCTTAAATAATTAATAACAATAATATTCTTCCTAGTCTAAACATATCTATACCATATACTATAATATGGCTGGTACTTATCATTACATAATTTGGTGTCTGGCTTTATATTATTATGAGCCAATATAATATGATTTACATAAACACATAATACAATAACACATATATGGAAATACATATTCATACACAGATATATACATACGTACATATACACATACATACGTATGTGATATTTTGCAATGCGATTTCAGTCTGAATGACCAGGTCGCATTTATCTGACCTTTACATAATTGAAATGCGACAAATGTCACAATTCTGCGTCCCAGGAGGAGGAGCGGTGGGAAAAACATACTTACTTCCGTAAACACAGTGCGCGTCTGCGTGGTCACGTATTGCGTCAGGACCTCTTTTGCACATGCGGGTCACTTCAGGGTCGCATTCAGTTCATACTCAAAATTGATAGGAGTTGCATTTAATGCATAATATAAACGAGCACACAAAAAAATTGGATTTCACCAAAAAAATCCGAATTGTGCATTAAGACCTGCAGTCTGAACGTAGCCTTTGACTTTATGGAGCTGGGATTACCCACCTCTGGCCATAACGGTTCAGGATATTTAAATTTTTTTGAAATGATAGTTTGTTTTAGTGTAAATACAGTTAAATTACATTAAAATATTTACATTTACAAAGAGAAACATTTGGAGTTGTAAGTATTTATAGGTTATTATGATCATTTTTTTCCTTGTCTGTACATGGAACCCGAACTAAAGTTTTTGTTAATGTCTTACGTGTAAATTTTGCATTTCGCAAATTCATACCACTTCCTGGACTGGAACCTTTGGCGAGCCGCATGTTTGACACTTTTAAATAACCTCAAATGACTCATTCATTTATTATTTCACATATTGTTGGCCTCATAGCATAAAGTCATACATTATATGGACAAAAGTATGTGGACACGTTGAATTCAAGTGTTTCTTTTCTAACAGGGGTCTGGGATACAAAACAGTAATGACAAATATCATAATATAGTTGTATACCGGGATAAATATCATATGGTTTGTTAATATTGCTGTTTCTATCTTAAATAAGCATAAACAGGACATCTTACGAGCTGTAGCCATGATGTGTCCCAATATTTTTGTCAGTATTTCCTATTTGTTTAATGGGGGATTTTTCTTCTTAAGTAAGATGTGAGGAAAGTAGATGGTTTGCTGTTAGAACACGGAAAATATTTTAGAAATTTAGAGGTAGAACATTTAAAATCATAGTCATGGATTTAAAAAAAAAAAAAAAAAATCAATGTTGAAAGAAATTAAGAACCAAAAAAAGAAAACATATCAATTTAAACAAAACTAACCAACACAATGTCACGATATTTATCACAATATACAACTATATTACGACATTAGCCATTATTGTTTTGCATCCCAGACCCCTGTTAGAAAAGAAACACCTGAATTCAACGTGTCCACATGCTTTTGTCCATACAGTGTATGACTTAGGCAATTATGCTATGAATCTAACAATGTGTTTATTTCGATGTGTGCTCAGACTGGACTTTTTCTTTAAAATAAAGGAAGCCACTTGACACTTGTGAAATGTTCATGGTCATATTTTCAGTTACACACATCACAGCAGACGCAGCAGAGTGAAAATGCAACCACAGACTAGCTTGTAATACTTTGAAAGCATGGGCACATGTTATACTCATTGAACATCTGTGACTGATAAGCTGCAAAAAGACAAAATACTATAGAGTTTTATTAAATATGGTGTTGCTGCTGTTAAAGATCAAACAATGAAGATGTACAGGGAGAAATGTGCCATAAAAGGGCTCAGTGTCCCGACTGATAATTGTCTGAACAGAACAGAATACAAGACTGACTGAGGATGTTTCACTTTTGTCAGAACTGAAAACTCTCACTGTCTTTTCTCCGCTGTTGCTGTCACTCTTTCACTCTTTCACTCTTTCGCTCTTTCGCTCTCCACCTACACTGAAATCCCAGAGATGAATGTGCCATGTCCCATCTGGGGGGGTGGGGTTCAGGAAGGCATTCTGGGAAATGGGAGTTGCATGAACTAGCGGCAGAAAATGCACGTCGAGGAAATGTAATAAATTACTAAACTCTGTCGCGAAGTAGCTCCGCAGATGCATCAGAACGTCGATTTGGAGAATGCTTGAATTTTTCCTTTAATGTGGGAGGATTCGTTGAGGTCTGCGATCTGATCCACAGTTGGAGTGGGCGGGTTTGAGTCCCAGTGGGCTCCAGTCCAGCGTGAATGTTTTACAGACGGCAACGCACAGCTGCTCTTGACATCATCAGAGACAGTTCTGAAACATACCCACGTTTAACACTCAGGTCTGCTGCAAACCAATGAAATGTTAGTATGGTGGGTTTGCAGAGTTCAGTGGGTCTGTGTTTTGTTTTTTTTTGTTTTTTTCTTTCAGTGGGAATGTGCAGTTTCCCCTTATCTAAACTGACTGCAGCTGTTGAGAAGACGCTGCAGCCTCAACCTAGTTCCTGAATGTGTGGACAGTTTCTCGACCACTTGAGTGTAGAAGTGTTTATTTTCAAGAATCTGGTGATAAAATACATTGCGTGGTATGTGGATTATGACTCAGTGTATTGCAATATATTCTGTAAGTGACTTTTTAAAGGGGTTCTATGTAGTGTTGATATTCCAAACTCTCACCAGGAGGAAGTCATATATCAGAACACACTTAACCAACTAATCAACAATATGTATCCACAGACTGTATCACTCACTGAATAAAGGTATAAAGCTGATCGTTTCCACACATCTGTCTTATGGTATCATCAACCTTTCTTCTGCAAACTAACACCCATAGACACTTATTTCGACTGTCAGTCAAAATAACACTGTGTCTTCTAATCATCACGTGCTGCATCAGCTGATAGTTTACATTATAGCTCTGTTAGCTTAGCTCTGTTTTTAGACAGAAAACAGCCACAGTAAAACCACAACTCCCCTCTGTTTTCTGTTCAGTTTGTGTTGTCAGCAGCTGCAGTAAAGATCTGTTTGGAATTGTCCAAACAGGGCCAGAACTGTCACAATTTAGTCTGACCCGTGTAGAGTTGCACCGATCGGATATTAGGACTGGATATTGGCTCTAATATCAACATTTTAACCGGACCGGGAATCGGTAAAAGCAACCAATCTGTAAGAATTTCATATCTCTTTACCTGAAACACTGATGATTTTAGGTCATATTTAAACATTTAAAAGTAGAAATACACAGCTTTTTTAGAAAAAAAACATTCAGTATGTTCAGTAAAGAACACGCACCATGTCCATAAAATACGTCTAAAAGGAGTTTACTTTAATGCATTCTGAACAGTAACACCTCTAACATCGAAATTCACCAAAATGAACCGTGAATTAAGTCTTACGTGATATGATAATACACTGTTTTTGAGAATACTTATGAGTGTGAAGCGTGATTGTAGTTTGTCTGAAGGTGATGAAATATTCGCTCTTCTGTGTTTCACTTCCTCCCTCTTTTTTATCGTGGCATTTTACAACATCAACATCAGTGATTGTTCACTTGAGTCGAATACAAATCAAAAGTTCAGAGTCACTCATTTCACTGCGATTATGTTTTTCCTAAGACCTGAAACTAATATGCTTTCACCCATCAGCCGAGGCTACAGCTCTGTGTCATCTCCATCACTCTTGCAGAACGTTGCATCCTTTTTTAATTTCCTCGGTGCACCATCGCTTTGCATAGGCTCGTCATCTCTCTGCATGACTTCACACCAGGCAGGGTTCCTCTCCTGGCATTAACTTAGTGTCACTTTTAACTTGCGCCCTCTTTTGCACTCGTCCAAGTGTGTCGTGTACCGAGCCACAAGCTGTCGTCTCCTTCCGTACTGTAGTGCTGCTGACTGGCGTGGGCGGGTGGGTGGACATGCCGTGATGTCCTGCTCTGGGTTTGCGATCTGCCACAAGCTATCAACTCACTGTAAATCCTTCTCCTACTTAACCGAGAGTCTTCACCACCCAGACGTTTTCACTCCTACTATTGTGGTAGCTCCCACAGATGTGTCTGGGAAATAAGAAAAATGGCTTAACTCTTTAACCCCTGAGACATTATTTCAACGAAACGTGCTTTTGCGTCTGTAGAAGTATCATAAAAGCTGCTGTGAGTATGTGCTTGTGTTCCTTTTTGTTTTACTGGGTGGCTTTAGGGTCAAAACAGGGTGGAATGACAGAAAAAGACAACGAGAGGAATTTAAGTTTGACAGGTTTTTACTAAATAAGGAACTGAGAATGTACATCAATAAGAGATTTAGGATGCTGAACATGAAGTGTGAACTAGAACACACTCAAGAACAAGTATCTGTATTTGGGCCCAGAAATTTTTTATTTTGGGGCTCTTTTTTTGTCACCTGGTTGAACTCCAAAAAGTAGTTTACATGGTCAAAACTCGGTAAAAACATGGTAAAAAAAGAAAAAAAAAAAAGAAAAAAGAAAAAAGATAAGTAAAGGAAAATCCCAACACAGGAAACAACAGTCAAAAAAAAAAAGTAAAATAAAAAAGAAGCCTAAGCCATCTCACTCACTGCTCTGTATTTTTTTTTTTATTAAAATTTTTATTCAGAACACTCTCAAAGGATATTATACAGGACATCACTGGTACAAAGTACATTGTTGTCTTTTTTTTTTTTTTTAAAGAAAAAGGGTATCAATAATGTTCACTGAAAGGAAGAAAAAGAAAGAGAGAAAAAAGGAGTAATATAAATAAAGTAAATAAGTAAGTAAATGGATAATAATAATGACATTAACAAGCTTGTACATGTAGCCAACCACACTTCTAGGAAATAAGACAAAGAAAATTATGCAAAATTACATATAAAAGTATACACATAGTAGTATTTATAATCATACTGCTCTGTAGTTTGACCCCTATTACGCTGGCAGTGAGGGGTGTACTGAGCATGCTCAGGTGTCTATAGAAAGAACAAGGTCTATTCTATCAGCACGCTTTGACATTTTTTCTATTGATCAAACAGTTGAGTTTTTATGAATATTTAAAAGAAATCACATTTTCAGAACGCTCACCCCAGACACGTCAGGGGTTAAAGGGTTAATGGAATTTATGCCACGCCGCTGTCTCATCTCCGGCTAATCTCGTACCAGAATCACATCTTCCCCATCTGAACACGACTCGGACCACAGTGGAACTTCTTCCCCCTGATGCCCCGACCTTCCACTTCGCTTTCACAACAACAGTAGTCTTGTACTTCATTGTGGCTGGTGTTATCATGTACCGGTTTGCACTTCTCTTTGCAGATACATCTGGGTGGTGTGAAGGAGTGATCATTTTGGGGAGGAAGCCAGTATGTCTGAGTCATAGCTACCCCTTTCTGCTGTTGTTCCCATGGTTACCCTACCCCTGAATCCCTACCACCCTCCC
>JAPQRP010000015.1:4447023-4463472 GCA_037367295.1 Apogon hyalosoma
TTTCTTTCTTTCTTTCTTTCTTTCTTTCTTTCTTTCTTTCTTTCTTTCTTTCTTTCTTTCTTTCTTTCTTTCCCTAACCCTTTCTTTTCCTTTATCTGTTTGTGTGTCTTAATAGAATAGAATAGAATAGAATAGAATAGAATAGAATAGAAGAGACTTTATTTGCCATTTGGAATTCTTGTGCGTTTCCCTGAGTCACAGAGTAAAAAAAAAAAAGACATGAACAAAAACAGAAACAAAACATAAAAGCAGCTAAAACATATAAAAATAGTTATTGCACAGACACAAATACACACTTGTAAAATAGTATTCTGTATCAGAAAATAAATAAATAAATAAAAGTAAAAGTACTGGGAGGTACAACTTAATGTTCTGAATTAAAAAATTAATAAAGATATCTGAGGAAAAAAATATTTCCAATTATATATATTTTGCTCTTCTTTTCTTCTTTGATTTTCTTACGCGGATCTAATCAACACTAGTCAATAGTCGAGTTCTCGTTTTAATTTAAGTCTAAAAAGAAAGCACAAATATTACATTTAGCCTCTTTAATCTACTTCAGATACAGTGAATATATGTGTTTGAATATATAATAATAGACAAAGGGGGGTTTGACTTTAACTTATCAACTTCTCCTTCCTTTTTGAAACTGGACCATCATAGTCAAATAATTTACTGGTATTTAGTGGAACATGTGACACTGATAGTCTTTGTTTTGTGGCTTTTTTCTCTTGGGCGAAAAGAGCCACAATATTTAATTTTGTCTTCAGTAACATTTTCTATTATTTACTATTTTTGTCGATAAATGTTCTTTGCAGTGGGATTAACAGCACTGAATGATTAAATCTTACATCCATCATCTTTTCTACCATTTTGCTGAGAGAAAAGGAAAATGTTTGTGTGTGAAGAAAAATAGAAATCATTCACCAAAATCCAAACACTTGACTTGACATGAGCTTTACTCTAACTTTACTTTAATGCCACACTTTTTCCGTCATTTCATATAATATGCGCCAAGAAACAATTTTATCTTAATATACACTGATACATGTGTTTTGTTTTTTTTTGTTTTTTTTTTGCTTATTGTACTTTACCACTGATGCTTGATTTGATACTTTCTTTTGTAAGTTTCACAAATAAGTACATTGTATGTCATATGAAAACAGATTCAAGTCCCCATGTTCACTGTAGAGGCGACAAAAAAAGTGTGTAAAAATGCATGTCAACCAAAACACATCAAAGTGTAGCTCACACACTTATGTTTTAATCGACTTGAGGCTTAATTTTCACTTTTAAAAACACAATGTGTGGATAGTGGCTAAACATGGGGAAGGGGTGGGACTAAATCAATGTTTACTTCCTGTGTAGAGAAACTGTATTTGTTTTCTATTTGCGTTATATTCCAACTTTTGTCCTGATTGACTGATCGATCGATTGAGTTCTCCTTCATTCTACGTGTATGAAATAAACTCCTAAACTGGAAAAAAAACAATGTTTGGAAGGGCAGTATATCAGAAAAACAAATCTTCTATTTCATTAAGTAATCTCATAACAGTCAGGACGTCCTCTACACAGAATGACACATTTTACAATTGTAGTTTTGTTTTCAACACAAAGCTGTAACTCATGTCACATACAATAGACAAAAATACATTGCTGGGTCTCATAAAAATGTATGTTTTTTTTTTACTTTATTTGATCAAACAAACAGAAACATCTAAACATCTAAGCTAATTAATATTAGAAAATGTAAAATTACACCCACAACCTTCTCTCTGTTTGGAAATGTCATAATATTAAACCACATAACCATCTTTAATTTATATTCTTGTCATAAACATTCTGAATCAACACGTCTCCCGACCTTCTCCACTCTGTGTTTATGAGCACTTGGAGAAATTACACTTCCACATCACGCCTCCATTAAGACGCATACAGACAACTAGCTTCCTGACAAATTGTAATGTCACAAATCATGCACGTCTGAAATGTGAAGGTCAGATGTAAGGTCAGAACAGAAACATTCCACCTTCAACAAATGAATGCGGGAGCAGTCTTATAAATGCCGCATTCATCATTCTGCTCAGCGAAGGTCAAACGCTGAAGTAAAAATAAGTAGTTCAGACTTTAAAATGCACCACCAATAAATGTCCATGTCAAATGTTCAAATTTAACCCATTAAGACACAGTTTTTATAATATTAGTCTCTGTATTTTTAACTTTTGACTGAAAATCATGTATTTTCCTGAATTTCATTTCCTATATTTAATTCAGATGCTCATGCAAACTCAGAGAAAATACAAACCTTATTACATCAAAAAAGAGAAAACTGAAGAAAATTGAACGTTTTTCAGCAAAGATGCCAATAACTGAACATTAAAAAGTGTCTCCAACCACGGTAATTTATCAAACTCCATGGGTTTGACTGGTGAATCAGTGTTGTAGAAGATGACGGTGTTTCCTACATTTAACTGTTCCCAAGTGATTTATTATAATTTATTGTAATATTACCCTCTGAACATAGCATTTTTTTTCATTGAAAATCAGGTATTTTCCTATATTTAAGTTACTGATCATGTTGGCGTTCATGAAAACTCCGAATTTATGACATCAAAACCCAGAAACATAAGGAAAAAGTGAGTTTTTCAGTAAAATACAGAGTGTCCTAAAAACAATTTCATATCATTTCATCATCTAATAATTTACTTAAAATTTGTTTGCTCTTTTCGTTCAAAAAAGTCGAATCATTTTTATCGTCGTGCTTTCAGGAATAGGCGTGCCTTTTACTGCAACGGAAAAGGCGTTCTGTGTATTGAAGTACGTCCAAACTCAGTCAAATGTGAACGCGCAACGTGAATTTGTCAGAAAACTTCATAAACAAGCGCCAACAGGAAAGCAGATTTGGACGTGGCATAAGAAATTTCAAGAGGAAGGCTGTTTGTGTCGGAAAAAAGGACTCCACTACCGACAATGTGTGCTACGTCACAAGCGGCGCGCGCATTGTACATTTATAATAACTTCGGAACATTATAAAATTACCATCCCCCAGAATTTTTCTTTTGAAATTTGTGGAATAAAACATTTTATGTCCAACATAAATCCAATTAAGCATCATTTCTCCTGACCATGTAGTCACCCCAATATGGACATCTTAAATGATGTCAGTTTTTCTGGGACACCCTGTATTTCATTTGTCAAACTCCATGGGTTTTACTAGTGAATCTGAACGATTGCTCCAGAAGATGATGGTGTTTCCATGGTAACTACGGAGCCTCTGTACATCCAAATGGGTCATATCTGATGACCATAAAAAGATGACAAACTGCATTTTACACCAATTCTTTACATTTATAGGTAGGATTAGTGGATCAGCAGGTATTAAACGGTTTAAATCAGTAGGTGGTTTTGGTTGGTGGTAGATGTTTGGGTGTTTATGGGTTATATATTTAACAATTTTACTGCACATACTATTGTCTCATGGTACAGTACAGTATGAAACTGTGGAGTTTCACCAGCTAGTTGTATTTTCACATTTGTGTGGTCTTTTTGTGGTGGTGAAAACTGGGAAGTGTTGAAGTTCACAGTGGCATGAAGGGAAGTAGAAAAATACCACAAGTAAAAGTCAGGTGTTCACATTTTACCAGCGCTAAATAAGTCCGTGCATTGTCAGGTGTGGGCTCAGTTTGTGCTGACTGAACGTCATGGTTTGCTTTCACTGTCTGACGGTCGGACAATGGGTCTGTGGAGGCTCAGTGCAGCGCTTGTGTGTGTGTGTGTGTGTGTGTGCGCGTGTGCGTGGGCGTGTGTGTGTTCTGTGAGAGACAGAGGGAGACTGTGAGTAATGCAGTAATACCAGACTGGTCTGTCACAAGACTGCAGTTATGGGAATCAGTGACATTAAGCCTCGCAATGCTGATGAATGTGCATGTACAGGAAGTGGGGGATGTGGACAGGTTGAAAAGGCAAGAGGAAGTGATGGCGTCCACCCCCCCCTTCTCCCGGTGTCGCCTCGGTAGTCGACTGGAAGACATAACTGACAGGGATAAGGGTGGTTTCAGTTATTGCGCCGACATTTTCAGACAAAGGGAAGGTTAAAAGTTGTGTTTATGTCCACATTTGTCCGAGTTTTGTTTGAGATGAAAAGAAAACAATGCGAATGGGAAAAGGATAAATCTGGATGGAGATGTTTTTCTCCTTGATTGAATCGGGCTCTGCTTTGACGCACTTTTAAGGAACATTGTTGTTGTACATGTAGTACCTTTTAAAATAATGGTGATGTTATATACATATATACAGTTGCAGAAAAAATTATTAGACCATCAAAAGTCATCAGAAACAATGGTTATGCAATCAAGTACGAACTCCTGTGTGTATCATGTGACTAAAACAGACAGAAAAGAAAATATCTTGCACCCCACCTTAAAGATACGTATACAACTTGTATTCATAATTTACAGCAAGATATGATTGTGTAAAAAGGGTAACCCCAGAAGCTATCCATATCTTATAAACGGTGGGCCAAGACATTAAGCAAAAAAAAAAAAACAAAACAAAAAAAGACACCCTGTATATTTTTAGTGTGCGTGTGTGTAACTTCTGCTGCTGCTGTTGTCATCTTGGCCAGGACACCCTTGAAAAAGAACTTTTTTCCTGGTTGAATAAAGGTTATAACAACAATAATAACAAAAGTATCAAATTATTAATGTTGGCCACTGAGATGCATTAGCCAAGTGAAGTATTTCTGAAAAAAAATCAATTAATAGCTCATTGTTGTAACCAACTCGCCTCCGTATATGACTCAAATGCTCAGTTCTGTGTTAAAAACCGCATCTTTCAGATTCTGATTGTATCTCGATCATCTGTTGTCAAGTGACGTTTCTCAAAGCTATATAAAAGAGGAAAAAACAGCAAGAACAGGAAGAGGTAAATGTTAAGCTGAGAAAATGTCAAGCACACAGGCATTACACATCAGAATCACATGTGTAACTTGACATGAAACGCTTCGGAGGTCAAGCTAAACACTGTACCGCTGTGTTTTCTCGTCATTTCTGAGAAATAACGTCAGTGGAGATGTCTGTAAAATGGGCAAAGCGGGTAAAAATAATATTTTGCATCGCTTGTTCTCATTGTGCATTTCACCAGCTCCCAATGGTTCCCAGCGCTCTTTCTTTCTATGTTTGTGTGTTGCTGATTTGTTTCAGAGCTACCGAGACTAATCTGTCCTAAAAAGTGGAAGCTGCGCCTGAGCATTGTTTTTTTTTCTTTTTTTTTTCATTATTTGGGGAAGAGAAAGAGAACAAAGGCTGTAAAATATATGATGCAGAAAACAATGTTTAGCATTAAAGCAGTGGTTTGTATACTGCATGCTGTTAATGTTACACATAAACACACACACACACACTGAAGCGTACATTATCCAGGTGTTTCCTGTTCAGATATGATGAATCATGTTGTCTTCCTTTTCTCATTTCAGCTGGGTTTCCTTTAACTCTGGGTTACCTCCATATCCCCACAGGAGGAATTGCAGTAGAGCATGAATGCAGTCCAAGTAGTAACAAAGGCTCCAAGAACAGCACAGTTCGCTTTGTTTGTTCATTTCTTTCTGCAAAACCACAAGCTAATTAGTCTCAGTTTCTTACTATTCAAATCGACATTTTAATGCGTAACAAATGCAGTCATATTTTTACCTACGCTCCACTGATTTTCATGACGCATAAAGCTGTAAACCTCACATAAAAACAACAAATGTCTGCTTAATGCTGCAGATTTGTGTGTAGGTTGAATGTGCTGTGTAGCGTCTTCCAGTTCAAAGATATATCTTTTTTTGTAGTCAGTCTGTGGGCCTGTCTGTAAATGTGAGTTTCAAAATGATTACCCGTGTGTCTACATCTGTTTTTGCAGAACATGAAGGCGTGCAATATACAGCGTCAGAGCCACTCTGGCTGCATGATCAATGCCTCCTTTCCTAGTTCTGCATTAAAACTGCATTAACCTACTTTGTAGAGTGCAAAAGGCAAATGTTGTTTAGCAGTAGCTGTTTAAGTGACTCTCTGGTTTGCTATGTCGTTATTATTAACAGTTATATATATAGATTTGTTTGGTACAAATGTTGACGCTGAGGAAACCACAGAGAAGAGAAAGGCGGAAAACATTTAGAAAATTTATGGTGCATCCTTGAGTTTTAATCAGCCACTTCCTACAGGATAAGTAGTTCACAAACCCCATGTCAGAATTAAATTAGCCTCTACAGCTGCAGGAATGTGAATCTCCTCTCAGCTGAGCGCCAATTTGTGGTTCAGGCTGATAAGCCAGAGCGCGTTTTTTTTCTCAAGAATCAAACCTAGCTCCGTTCCTGACCTGGTAGCGTCTGAAATGGTTCTCGGCCCCTGGATGAGCTTCGGCCGTTGTCTAGGAAACATCTCCTCCTTGTTGATATTTTTGGATCTTAGCGGCTCATTAAGGCTTTCACGCCACACCAGGCCATACACAACCAGAGTGTGTGTGCAGGGTTAGGTTCTGTGAGTCAGTATACCCAGGCCTGTCTGCTTCACTGAGCTGTGTTCGCCACAGGCCAAGGCTTATGAAACAGTGTCATGATGAATGTGGTGGGGAGATGTGAACCGTCATGTCGAGCTTTCCGGGCCTCCGTGTGTCTCCCTCTTTTTTTTTTAGTTGGTGGACTCTTCTACTCCATCTGTCTGCTTGTTGATTTGTCTCATTTATCCACCCGCCTCTATCTTTTTCAGTTTTCTTGATCAGTTTCGTGTGGCGTCTCATGATTCTTTTAGCTAAGTGAAAGTCACAGGCACAGAAAGTTAGCAAACAGACAACGAAGAGAAGTTGGAGCAGAGGAGGAAGGGGAGTTTTTCTGTTTGGGTATTTGTGTTTGTGCACATTTCTGAGCTCTTTCTGGCCATCTGCAGGTAAACAGACACTTCAGAGCCATCTCCAGCCACACAACCCTTTTAAGACTGACATTATAACAAGCCACCTAAGTGTCTTTATGTTCTCTTTGCAATAAAAATGTCAGAAAATGTATTTTTTTGCCAATTCTTTCGCACCTTTGTTTTCAGGAAGAACTTAACTTTCAATATCTGGCCATTAATCATCATTATTATGAATAATAAATGCTTAAAACAGTGTGTTTTAGTAAAAAGAAAAAAAACAGCCTTGAAGTTTTTAGCATATTTATTATCAGAAGCAACTGTAAATGTCCATAACAAAACTTTTTGAGATTGCAGAAATAAACTTTCAACTATTTTACATCTTCTCAAACATGCTTTTTGGTCTTGAACATTCAGTATCCTTATTATGGTGTTATATTTGTTGTTATTTCTTTGGTTTTTAGTCTGTGTGGAAGTCCCTGAAACGGTTCCTTTTTACTTTTAACAGAGTCCGACCTTGCTACTCTAAAGTGTTACATAGTGTTGGCAAGCTCAGGATCTCAGCTTTCCATTGCCATTTGAATTTTGTGGAGAGCATAAATGGAGTTACAGTCATGTGAATACAAAGTGCAAAATGCAGCACCGGAGAGACTGCCGTTGTTAAAGGGTTAAGAACATTTTCTGTACCAGAACTGTTGCTGCTCTGAACCAAACCAAATAAACACGGACACTTTACAATGTATTTGCATTCTGCTGCTATGTAAATAATAGTAATGGAACCCATACTCTTTACATAATGCAATACTACTTTGCACTACTCACTTTACTTAAAAAGGCTGGACATCATTGTCGTTTCTATCACCTGTACATCCTGCACATTCTATTGGTACTGGACTCGCTTGTCTGTGTGTTTGTCTGCGTGTGTCTTTTTCCTTTTTTTTTTACTTCTATTCTTGACTGTCTTTATAACTGATATGTATATTTTTACTCTGAGCACCTTGCAGAACACAAAAACAAATTTCGTTGCACTGCACAAAGGTATTTTGCAATGACAATAAAGCATATTCTGTTCTATCTATTCTAATCTAAAAGTCACTGAGACTTCCTCAACGGCAACAAATCAACTTCCTATCAAAGCTGCTAGTAAATAAACTGTATTATCTCGTATACTTGACTCAACTGACCATTTCTCTCTAGTGACATTCTTCTTCACCCTTCTGTCTCTGTAGGAGATAAAGAAAGAAGGGAAAAGGGATGGAGGACAGGCGAGCATGATCAAATCCGAACTTTCCAACGGCAGGGCCAGCCCTGTGTCCGACTCAAGCGTACGACCGGCCAAGAAAGGTACCCACGCAACACCCATACCGCGCATTCATGCAACACTACAGTTATTACCAGAGCGTCCTCACTTTCTGTCTCACTTTCACTTTTTCTGGGTCAGAAATGACACATCTGAAATGTATAAACACTTGATTTTAGCTTTCATTCATTCATTTATTTTCCGAGCTGCTTAATCCTCTAGAGGGTATTGGGAATGCTGGAGCTTATCCCAGCTCCCATCAGGCGAAGGCACATTAAATCCTGCTGCCATTTCATTGCTGGACTGATGTTATTATATCTAGGAGAAAATTAGCAACATGTATAAGAAACCAAATGACAAGTAGCTGCTGTTGAAGTGCATCTTTCAGCACCAGAGCAGCATATAAAGAACAGTAGTGGTCTACACTTTATTTATTTATTTTTTTCAAATGTCTTATTTAAAATGCGTTTATAATACTGTGAGATAGAGCACACACACACACACACACACACACACATATAACTCAGCATTAGCATCTAGCAGTAGCATTAGCATTAGCACTTTGCAGATTAGGATCAGTGAGTTGCCATTGAAGGCGGCCTGGGACAAAAGCCAGATCTTCATCAGTACCTTGGTCAAAAAGCACTGTATGTAGAAGGACATGGGGGTAGTTGGTGTGCACAAAGAAAATACAGGGCATGGTCAGATGGAAACAGGTAATTTGCAGTGGCAACCCATAAAGGGAGCAACCAAAAGTAGTAGTAGTAGTGATTTAATGGCTGCATGACGTAAAAATAAAACAAGATTCAAGCATGCTTTCTCTTTACTAAAATGTTCTAAAGGGTAACTCATTTTATTGTCCCTGAAAGGATATTGCTCTCTGCATTTTACCCATCCTAATACACACACAGTACCTAGCATTAGCACCTAGCATTAGCAAGGTGTTCGAGCACCGTATCCAAATCTTCATCAGTACCTTGTTCAAAGGCACTGTATGTAGGAGGACATGCAGGTAGTTGGTGTGCATGAAGAAAATACAGGGGACAGGATCACCCATAAAGGGAGTAACCCAAAGTAGTAGTAATACTAGAAGTAATTTAACGGCTACATGAAGCAAAGATAAAACATGATTCAAAAATGTTATCTGTTTAATACAATTATATAAAGACTAAGTTACTTTATTATACCTGTAGGGAAGTTGCTCTCTGTATTTTACCCATCCTAATACACACTTACACACAGTACCTAGCATTAGCACCTAGCAGTAGCATTAGCATTAGCACTTAGCACATTAGGATCAGTGAGTTGCCATTGAAGGCGGTCTGGGACCAAAGCCAGATCTTCATCAGTACCTTAGTCAAAGGCACTGTATGTAGAAGGACATGCAGGTAGTTGATGTGCACAAAGAAAATACACGGGACAGGATCATTCATAAAGGGAGTAACCCAAAGTAGTAGTAGTAGTAGTAGTAGTAGTAGTAGTAATCTAATGGCTACATGAAGCAAAGATAAAACATGATTCATAAATGCAATGTCTTTTTTAAAATTATCTAAAGGTTAACTCATTTTCTTTTCCCCGGAGGGATATTGCTCTCTGCATTTTACCCATCCTAATACACACACAGTGCCTAGCATTAGCACCTAGCATTAGCATTAGCAAGGTGTTCATGCACCGTATTCAAATCTTCATCAGTACCTTGGTCAAAGGCACTGACAGGAGAATTAGCATATGTAATGTTTTTGATGAACAACACACTGAAAATGGAACCTTCTCGCTATGCGGCAGAGGTGTTAACCAGTATAACACTGTGCGAAAAGAAACACATTGTTAGTATACTACAAGAAACAAGTAGTTGCATTCTGAGTATTTGTTTAGCAAGAACAGTCTCCGGAGGAACAATGTTGATTTTGAGATGCATCAAGTAAATTCACACTTGTTTATTAAGACTACATCAACAACATCATTCATTATGTTAAGAGCTGCAAGGATTAATGACCAAGTATTTTGATGACAGATTTAACTCATTTTACAAGAAACAAGACACAATTATTACATTATAGCCTCTTAAATGTGAATGTTTTCAGGTTTCTATTCTCCACTAAGACAATAAAGTGAATATAAGAGCTGTGGGACAAGATATTTGAACATTTTGGATATTACATTTCAGCATTTTTGATATTTTATAGACCAGATAATTAAAGCTGCGGGACACCCCTTCTATCTGTCGGTGCGACTCTTGGTTAAACTTGAAAGACTAAATGTAAATATAAACGAAACGGATGCTGTTTCACGCTGTTATAGAAAAGTGAAACCACTTTTCTAAGTTTCCAGCTACAGAATCTGACCAGTGATCAGTAGTTACAACTTTCATTTATGTATTTACCTTATGTCTGAAAACATTTGTGATTAGCAGAAACCTGTTTCATGGAGTCTACAGCTAGAAAACACAATTAAGGAATAAATGCAGAAACTACAGTATATTAAGGTAATTATAGATTTTTCAGCAAAACAGAGAAAAAAAAACATGTATGGCAGTTGTAATAAGAAAATAATCAGTAAATTAATCACGAATTAAATTGAATCGTGTTACAGCCCTAATGAGGTTAAAGATACAAAACATGGAAATGCAAAGAAAAGCTTTCAAACCTCAGATTCATAGATCCTATTAGTGTTAGTCTGGATTTAGGTCAGACATTCCACAACACTGTAGAAATATCTGAGAGCACGCATGCCATACATGTGCCTTCATATACACATACTAATATGCAGCCATGTGATCCTTGGCACTTCAAATGAAGAGGAGAGCCACCTGGTGGACAAATTTGCATGTTACAGTATTATGCCCCAGCTGGTGTGGAATGACTCAAGAGTAATGAAGAGGCTAATGAGTGTTAGACAAACAACTGCAAGGCCAATGGGAAGCATTTGGTGTCTGAGCTGGTTAGTGTGACCGCCATCTAACTGAAAGGTCAAAGGTCAGCATGCCAGGCCACAGCCACAGGGTTGTGAGTTAGTCACTGAACACCTGCTCAGTCACTGTAAGTCAGGGGATTATGGGTAACTGCACAGAGCTAAGCATGTGACATGTAAGCTGAAAATATGTACTCTCCTGGTCTTTCCGTGTGTGTGTTCTGCAGGAGAGCAAATCCGTAAGCGAAGATGTAAAGCCGCCTTCAGCTACGTGCCTCAGCACGAGGATGAGCTGGAGTTGAAAATAGGAGACATCATTGAGGTCATCACAGAGGTAAGACTGCTTCCATTTTGGTGGAGTTGTGATGTGATGAGAGTGAGGACAAATCATCTCCAAAAACACAAACACCCATATTTGTAACATTTGAAGATGTCCTATACATTTTACAGCAAGAGATGCTGGAGAAAAAATCTTACATCATTCCAAATGCTAAATGTATCATATTATGTATTATTGCAAAATGTAAAGATATGATGCTGAAACGTAGACCCACACAGTAAATAAAACATTAACTGTTAAAGGAGTCATCCAATACTGATAGAATATCTAGAGTTTGTACTTCAAACCCAATAAACACTATAAAAATTATAAGAGTTTTGAAATTTTAGATACTCATGTTCAACTAGACTGAGCGAATTGATGAAAAAGTCCATTTATTCATCCATTTTATGAGCCGTTCCGTCCTTGTGAGGTTCACGAGGGTTCCGGAGCCTACCCCAGCCACAAATGTCATACTGTGATAATTGCGGACAGTGTTGTAATTTACACCTGCCCTTTGAGCCAACTTATGCAATTATCAAGGGAAATATACAGATTATAGTTATTAATGACATGGTTATTTAAGACCTCAACTAGGTTTTTTGACATATTACCTCCCTCAACCAGTGTCAGTGAATCTACAAAATTACAATTTCAGCCTTTTGTGATTATATAATTGCACAAGCTGACATTACGTTTACACATGCATTTGATACTGTTACAGCTGGTGTTAGAGAAGTGGAGTTTGCACTCAATTAACACCAGCTTCTGAAAGTGTTAACTACATCAGCAAAAACACATATCAGTTCGCATCAGTTTTTAATGAATTAGACAGTCAGGGTTTTGTATCAAGGATTATTTGCACAGAAAGTTTTCAGTTTTGCACCAAATGTATGAATATTCACAATTTTACATCCATTCTATCTACTTGACAGTGCAGTTCAGATCCAACGTACTATTTTTTAACTCAGTTTTGTGGATCTGGCCTGTAAACTTAACCCCAATTTTTCACTATCAAGCTTTTATTTGATCTTTCCTACCAGTTCTGTGGAAACATATGTACTGTATATTTGTATATTTGTGTGTAAATTTGTTTTCTGTACGTTTGCTAGTAGATACACCCTTGTCTGTAAATCTTTGTCTGGTCTCTCAGTATGCATGCGTATTACTGTTTGTCTGCTGTGTTGTGTATGTGTGTGTTTAGGTGGAAGAGGGCTGGTGGGAGGGAGTTCTTAATGGGAAAACTGGAATGTTTCCCTCCAATTTCACCAAAGAAATCCTGTCGGAGTCAGACACGGCGTCTATAGACACGCCCACGTCGCAGGAGGAGGTTCGCAGTGTTAGAACCAGTGAGTAGAAACAAACAACTGATACTGTATACAATTTGTTAGGATCATAACCTGTGTATGATTTTTTTCTACTGTGTCTTTGTCTGTAGAGGGCTGTCGATTACTAACCTTTAGGGTTCACTGTCTGTGTTTACAGGTAAGGACAGCCCAGGCAGCGAGAGCGATGGAACAGACAGTAGATCAGACGTAGGATCAGGAGAAATCCAGCCGAAGAAGGTAGTCATCATGTAAACTACAGTTGTGTGCTACAGCAAGTGCAGCACTTACTGTAATTACTACAACTAAACTTCAAGAGTCAAGTTGACATGAACTTGCACAGCGTGCTGTTTAAACTACATAACAAAGCACTGGTAAACGTGCATGGAACCAGTTATATACACAGTCATATACAACAGGATTCCATAGAAAAACAGAACGACTCAGGCTTCGTATATATGGGCCGCACAATCAGAAAACCAATATACTATACAATCTATATTATAAAAACCAAGTGGCCTCTGTGTGCGGGATTCACACAAAATCCAGAAGGAGCCGGTTGCTGCAGTTTAGCATATATATGTATTTTAGGTCAGGAAGAGACTAGCAAAAGCGGCAAGTTGACAGGACCCATATTTTGGGAGATATTAGTAACTTTGGAATACAATAGCTTTACAATCGCTTTGCTATGCCCAGAACGCTTTGGCGGTGACTGCTGGACAAATGCGGTACAGCATGCACGAAAACAACAGAAAAACTATCACATCTAGAACCCGTGGATCCCCATGGGTTGCTAGTATAGTACATTTCTTAAAAAAAACACATCCTTGCCACTTTATTAGATACATATTGTTAGTACCAGGTATACCTAATATAGTGGCCAGTGAGTGTGTACGCTGTTGCTGTAGCCCATCTGTTGTCAGGTTTGATGTGTTGTATTATTGGCACTGGTTATTTGAGGAACTGTTGCATTTCTATCAGCTCCAGTCCAGTATGAGCATTCTCCTCTGATCTCTGATGAGGCTTTTGCATCCAGAACCACCTGCTTACTCGTTATGTTCTCTTTTTGGACTATTGTCTGTAAACTGTAGAGATGGCATGTTCAAAGTCACTTAAATCACTTTAGTTTATTCCCTTTTGTGATGCTGGGCTTGGACTTCAGCAGAACATCTTAACCATGTCTACATGTCTGAATGCTGCCATCTGATCAGCTTATTTGACATTTGCATTAACGTCCATTTGAACAGGTGTACCTAATAAAGAGGCCAGTGAGAGTGTAATACAACACCAGACTTGAATAGCGCGATTTGGTTGCAATTTATCAATCAAGAAAGAGTGGAGGGGGCTTTTCTTTTTGAAATTTTATTTTTATTCTATCTTCCTTATTCTTTTTTTTTTGTCAGTTTGGTAGAACTATCGGGGGTCAGGGTGGGACCTGCTTTGGTTGTTTAATTGTAAAATAATCAAGAATGATTGTGTTTGGGGGTTTACAGTTCAAGCAGATGTTACAGCAATAAACTCTACATATCTTAGAACCATTAAACCAGATCAAACCGTCTTACAGCAGTCAGATGTCTCTTTAAGGCTCTGTCTCTTAGTTGGAAAATCAAAAGCATGTGAGTTCCTTTAGTATCAAGCAACAAGAAAGTTGCATCAGTTGTCCTCAGTTGACGTTGCATGTCCCGTGATGCGCCTTTTGCACATGCACACATGCTGAAATTATATATTCTGCAGCTCTAATCTGCATGCTAATGATACTTTCAACATGAGACTGCTTTTGTTGTATTTGTATAGTTTTTACAATAGAGGGGTATCGCGTTGAGTTCATAAATATCTGCCTCCACAACATCTCTGAACTCCAAAAGAGGCATTGAAGTATTTATGGCATCCATAACTCAGGATTAAACAGTCATAAATGTTGCGTGTTTTCTGCAGCTATTAGACTTTGGAATTACATGATAATAAGGATATATGAATATGTAATAAAACTGTCAGATCATCACTGTTTTTAAATCTAAATGCCTAAGAGTCCGAGGAGGAACACACACTGGCCTGATCCCTCTAATATCTGACTTAAGAATTCACTAGTGTGTCGATTCCTGACGGTTTCTAGATGTGGTCGTTTTTATACTGTTGCGTATCCGTGCATGCTGTACCGCATTTGTCCAGCAGTCACCGCCAAAACGTTCTGGGTATTCCAAAATGACTATCTCCCAAAATATTGAATATCGACCTATCAACTTGCTGTTTTCGTTAGTCTGTTCCTTGACCAAAAATACATAAGTCTGCCAAACCGCAGCAGTCAGCTCTGTACGGATTTCGTGTGAATCCCGAGACACACACACGCACATTCAATTAATGATCAGCTCATCACCAAGCTCTGCAGAAGCCTGATAATGATGTAATGGTTTCCAGGTGTGATGGAAGAGGGAAATATCCAAAACATGCAGGATATTGGACCTCGACGACCAGATTAGAAACGAATACCTATGATATAGATGCTTGATATCTTTAAACTTTAACTCACTATCATTCAAGATCCCCAAACTCAAGGATTTGAAGAAAAAGACTGGGAGAAGTGGGTTTGCGTTCAACTAACACCAGCTTTGTGAAGGTGTTAACTGCACCGGTGGAAACTTTATTGAACCCCAGGTTAATTTTGGGTTGACGCCTCAAATTTGGACGCTAACGTTGACCGAAAATTTTCAGGTCTTTAGGGGTCAGTGCATAGTCATGGGGGCAGATATAAGAAGCTAGCCCAGATGAGGTGAAGGGATAAGTGATACTGGTAATGGAGCAGGAAGCACCGGGCCAGTCCTCATTGGCAGAAGGGGATTCTGAGGGGTCATTACAGCCCTCAACGATGGTCTTGTTTTATGTATAAAGGAGGGAGGTGGGTTGAGTTACAGGGGATTCAACAGTGGCTTTCACAGCAAAAAGAAGACACTTGTGATCATTTTTAAAATTTTGTTAATTCGTTTCAGGCCGTTACATTCATTGGTACCCACATAAACGAATGCACAGTTTATTTGTCAAATAAGGATTAAGATATAACGGTAACAAAAAAAGAAAAAAAAAATGCCTGAAAGGGAGTGGAATGAAGAAAATGTATTAAATCCCACCCCAATACTCTTTCATAATGCACATATAATTATGTATTTTCCTGCAACTTTAAATTTTATAGCAGCTTCGAACTCGAAATTATACTGATCGAAAAGCAATTAAAGAAACAATGAATAATACTTTCTGCACTCGGTATTTTAACCCATAAAGACCCAGTGCTACTTATGTGACAGTTCCCAAATGAATTTTTCTGTCTGTTTAACCTTTCTTGAGTAGTTTATCGCCATTTATTATGATATTGTCCTCTGTATTTTGCATTTTTTCAGTGAAAATCTAATATTTTTCTACATTTAAAATCACTGATCATGTAGATGTTCCTAAAAGCTCAGGTTAAAGTCGAGGGTTGTGATGTCGGAAACAGAGAAAACCGAAGATTCGGTAACTTTTTCAGAAAAATACATCATTAACTGAACGTAAACAAAGCGTCTCCATCCACTGTCATTGATCCGACTCCATGGGTTTTACTGGTGAATCGTTGTTGTAGAAGATGACGGCGTTTCCACGACAAACGTCCAAATGGGTCATATCTGATGACCGTGAAAAGACAACAAACTGCATTTTACACCAATTATTTACATGTATTGATAG
>JAPQRP010000015.1:4466794-4479084 GCA_037367295.1 Apogon hyalosoma
CACACACACACACACACACACACACACACACACACACACACACACACGCACACGCACACACACACACACACACACACCCTGCAGGGATTTGACAAGCAAAGCAGAAGTGAGAGCCCTGCAGAGCGGAGAGAGAGGCAGAGAGGAGGGAGGTAATACAGTTTTACACTGACGTTTACATATTCACACACTGTCAGCTGCTGCCAGGGCTGATGTAGCAGAGGTCCTTCTGTCTGTCTGTCTGTGTTTAACTGGAACCACAAGAGCACGGTAGAGTCACTTTTTTATTTATTTCTCTCTCTTGTGCATTTCATTTCTTTGCGTACTCACTTTATACTTTCAACCTTTCTCGTTGACTTGCTTCTCTTTATATCCTCTTCTCATTCTACGTTTACTATGTGAAATCCAGCACTTATTGTACCCAAAAAATGTGAAGCTGTAGACTGCTAGACTCCTATTTTATCCACAGTATGTGCAAAGATAAATAATAAATGTGGGTTTCGATAAAGACTTTGGTATCTCTCGGTGGTCAGATTGCTCTCAGAGGACGTTTCATGTAACCAAAAACACATTTTTGTGGAAACGATAAATACTTCTTTGTATTTTATTGGTGAAAAAAAGCCTGATTTATGGATGTGAAACTTAAAAGGTCAAACACAGTTTCTGGAGTTGCGTTTGGATAGTTTTGGTTTTAGTTGCCCTCGACTCTTCCTCCCTACTGTGTTGACACTTTATATATCATGTATTCATTCTTTATTTATTTATATTTTATTTCTAACACTTTTTAAACACCATTTTATTTCTGTTATCCTTATTCTGTCTTTCTTTTTATTTTATTATCTGTTATATTCTCACTGCTAATAACAACTCCTTTTAAAAACACATCACTGTAAATATTGTAAAAATATTCTCTTTTAGCTCTGTTATAGTTCATTATATGACTTTGTAACTTGTTTCCTTGTTTTGTTTTTATCTGTTTTATCTTTCTACTATGCTGCTCTTAGCCAGCCATTGTAAATGAGAACCGGATGCCAGTTGATCTACCTCGTAAAAGGAAGTTAAATTAATCAATAGACTTGGGCAAACTTTCTTGATCCGCAAGGGAAATTATTTGGTCACAATAGCTCAGTTGCATACAAAAACACTAGCAAAAAGGCAAATAAATAAATAAAAAGAAAGAAGAATTGAATTGAATTTCCTCCTGGGGATCAATAAGGTTCATGTGTGTCTGTATACACTTTAATTGGCCAGAAAGAGCAAATATCAGGCTTCAAACACTCCCCTGCAGATGTCTGAGTGTGTGTGAAGGATGTTTGTCAGCCTGTCCCGCTGAGCAGGAGGCTGTAACGTTGCTTTATGGTGAGACCGGTCTCTTTGCTCCCTAATGAGGCTCCGGACGAGATGACAGCAGAACGTCTCCATCGGGACGGGTGGACACTGAGTCACTCTGAGCCACTTTAGTAATAACCGGGGTTCATGGGTGTAGTCCACCAGTGTGGTACGAGCTCCTGCAAAGATGCTTACGAAGCGTCAAGTCCACGGGTGAACAAAGGCCAACGTTTCTGGATGGAGGCTAATGCATTCTGCTATCTCACACACCATAACTTCCTCCTTTTCTGTACACAAAACAAGAAGTTTCCATGTCTCCTCCAGATGCTGTTTTTCCCTTCGTAGTGAGTCAAAGCCACTAAGCCTTGAGATTAGCTGAGTGTACACAGTAAAAATACAGTCTAGGGGAATTTTAAGGGAAGGTAGTGCATGCTCAAAGCAAGGCCATGAATTTAAGGCTATTTATTGTGTAGAAAAAACCTAAAATGCAAGGACATTTGCGCTAAATATCATACTTTAATGATTAAAATATATATGGTTATAGATTTTAAGCATTAGTTTTTGAGTTAGAAACCCTGCATTGGTTTATTTAGTAATTAATAAGCAGTATTTTAACAATAACCTTTAACATTTTAATCAAATTGTTCTTTTCTTAATCTTCCAACCCTTATTAAATCATTTTCTGGTTTGAGTTACTGGACAGTTACGTTTATTTAAGCGGATGTAGATTTGTTGCACCTCACAATTATAACTCAATTTCTGTTCTGACTTTGGCGGTGGACTGAAAACGACAGTCTTGAATGGATACAGTCATGATTATGTACTGTATTTCAGTTAATGGACACTGACATATTCCCTGTTGAAAATGCTGAATATTACATTGGGGCTTTTAGTAATTCATCATCACATTTTAACCTTCAGTTCCTAGATGAATCATAACTGAACTTCTCTATTGTAACTAAGTAAAATGTGCTTATAAAGGCCGATTTATACTCAGCTTATCCCTCAAAGTCCTAAACAGCCACTGGTGACTACAAACATCTACGGATCTTAAATGTTTAAGAACTTTTGAGCCTCTAATCCTATCAATACATGTAAATATTTCAGGTAAAATCATAAAATATAACCCATTCGGATGTTCAGAGGCTCTGAATCTTTCTGATTCACCAGTAAAACCCATGTAGTTTGACAAATCATACATTTTGCTGAAAAAGTCACTTTTTCCTTAACTTTTTGGGGTTTGATGTAATAACCTTGGAATTTATCCTGAGCTTTTATGAACACCAACATGATTAGTAAGTTAATTATAGGAAAATGCAGGATTTTCAATGAAAAAAATGCTGTGTTCAGGGGATAATATTATAATAAATGGCAATAAATCACTTGGGAATGGTTAAATGTAAAGAAAAATTAATAA
Organism: Apogon hyalosoma; assembly: GCA_037367295.1. Lineage (NCBI taxonomy): Eukaryota > Metazoa > Chordata > Actinopteri > Kurtiformes > Apogonidae > Apogon > Apogon hyalosoma. The sequence continues at coordinate 4,469,538 of JAPQRP010000015.1, forward strand.
AAGGGTTGATTTATATTGTGATCCAGCCTGTGCCTGAGTTTGAATGGACAGTTTCGTAATAATGTGCTATTGTTCAGTTACCGTACAGCACCTTATCCCCCTGTTGAAAATGCTGAATATTATATTGTAGTTTTTAGCAATTCATCAGCATATTTAGCCTTCACCTCCTTGTAAAGTGGACTCTTTGTTGTAAGTAAGTGAAACGTATTTATATAGCACATGTAAACACGTATTTAGCTGACCAAAGTGTTGTGCTATAGCAGACTTGGCGCTTTCTTGGTTGAATTTCCTGCACGGTCAGAGTGTTAAATCAACTGCCTGTAGATGCAGTTTTACTGGTCCAAGTGAGGATCTGAAAGCCGAAGTCATTCTAGACCGCGTACAAACAGATCTTGGCAGATATTGTGAGGTTCTGCAAGTTTCTCCGAGGGTCAGCATGTGACATTTGGGCATGTAAACCTCCCTGCGATGCTGTAATGATGTGTCCACGCTTGTGGCACCACATGGGTCTCATTAGGGAGGAAAGAAGAGGAGTGGAGGGAGTAGAGAGAGGAGAGAAGCCGGCTGGGGGGGGGTGGGGTGATGTGGTATTTCTCGGCCCGGACAGAACAGAGCTTTGTGTGTGTTTTCAGGACAGACCGGGCCCTGTGAGTGTGTGTTTTCCTGTGGAAGAGCCACCCTGGTTCCACAAACACAGTCGAGGGATCCACTCCAGCAGAAAACAACAGGCCCTTTAAAAGCCCACGCCGCTCACGCACGCGGCTGCACATACGCGCTCTTCGTCATCAAGCCATCTTGTTGGTTTCTGTGCTAAATCTGATCGCATCGGCTCTAATTAGCTGGTTATAGTGGAGCTCTGGGACGGCGCTGTTCACCGGAGGGAAGGGATTAGCTCATATAATTGTTGTTTTTGTAATAGCTCGGTTTTGTTTTGCATATTATTTTCCTATTGTCCCTCTGCTATTTTCTAGTTTTAGTTTTATATGTTTCCTAACTTTTATTTTTTTTTTTACGACAGTCTGTCCTTCACTTTTTAAGACACCCATGAGGATCCTTTAATGAGTCAGGTGATAACATAATAAAGAGGCCATTTGCATTTTTTGGGGCTATTTTTGGTAGCATTTTTTTTAATTGTGTCCACACAGGTGACAGCAGTGACTGGAGGCGTGAGTTATCAGGTTGTCCATCTGTCTGTCCTTGTTATATATCAAGAACACCTTGAGGGTATTTCTCCAAATTTGGCCCAAATGCTCAGTCGGACTCAAGGATGAACTCATTAGATGTTTAAAGATCAAGATCACCTCGGAGCACATGGCTGTAACCTAAGACTTCCTACAGCGTCTGTTAAAAGTTTGGACACACCTATTCTTTTACCGTTTTAATAGATACGTGCATGTTCCTGTTACTTATATGCAGGAAACTAAGTCTTTTTTTTTTAATTTTGGAATTATCTTTTTATTATTTTCAGGCAGCATTATCTTATCAGCATTGTACATCATGCATATAACTTCAATATAAGTAAAGAAAAACAAACAAAAAACAAAAACATACTCATACAGAGGAGCAATGACAGACAGAACAAAAATATACACAGTAACCTAAAATAGAGCTAATGAGAAATAATAAGTATTTTTCCCATTCCATTCAGGAAACTAAGTAATTTAATGCTATGCAGATTCATTTTAACCAAAACAAATATATAACAAGTGGTGTCAGGCACAACAAACAATTTGGTTGGTTGACAGATTTGTGGCCTAATAGGTCTGTTTGCATAAGTATGTTAGTAGCAACTAAATTCAGTTATGCTCTCAGTCAGTTGCAGAGGATGAAAGACGTCATAACCCGCAAATAAATGAAACTACTGTACATCTCGCCACTTTCTTGAGAGATTTTGAAACTCACCGTAGGAAGTTCAGACAGTCCTGAAGTGAATCAGCCCGACCACAGTGACGACGCGCCAAGACGTCTGCAGCAGGTGTCAGATTAGACTTGTGTACCTGAAAATAAAAGCTTGCATCTGTCTGTTTGTCACTCAGACGGGCGAGGGGAAAGCAGCAGCAGCAGCAGCAGCAGCAGCAGCAGCAGGAGCGAGTGTGGTCCCCGAAACCATGAAGACTGAACCTGACAGCAAAGCAAAAGGTGACAAGTTACTGATGAAACCTGAAGAAACCTGAGCCCGCTTTGCACTCAATGTTTTCCAGAGCATGCCACAGTTTGTAGCTCACTTCCTATTGCTCATGTAAAAGGTTTCCGTTCATTCTAATGTTGTTTATTTGCACATTGTAATGTCGCTGATATTGAAAACGCTTCCTTATAGAAATATCTGACATCTAAGAACTGATTGATTGAGGAAAGCATTTGCATTGTGTAGAAAATACATACTAATGCTACGTTCACACTGCTTTTTTTTTTTTTTTTTTTTTACTGAAATCACACTCACATTATGTGACAGACTCATGTGGAAACAGTCTACAGTCCTGAAGTGACACATATGTGCAGAAGAAGGATAGAATTTTATTTTTACCCCACCCCCCAAAGGGGAGGAAAAGGGGTTTTGGTTCAGTTTGTTTGTTTGTTTGTTTGTTTAACACTCTAGTAGCAAAGCTATTGATTGAATTCATACCAAATTGGGTTTATAGATTGACAGTGACCCAGAATAGATTTGATTACATTTTGGGAAAAGTAGGTCAAAGTTCAAATTTTTTATGAATTTTTTTAAAATCTTTTTTTCCCTCCCATTTACTTATAATGGGTGAAATTTCAAATGTCTATAAAAACATCAATTTTGTTTCAATTAACTTCAGATTTGACACATATATAGAGGCAACTGACATGCAGACATCAGCACGTGCATAGACATGATGACATCAGCTGGATCGATACCAAAATAAGCTACAATACATATGAGGAGCGGGGTTTGTTGTGCCTGGAACCACTTGTTAATATAGTATTTTATTTTTTCATGTAGGACTTTATGTAGCACTTTAAGATGAATGAAAAGTGCTCTATAAATGCAATTTATTATTATTATTATTATTATATTTATTGCATTATTATTATTATTATTATTTTATATGAGCCTGTTCACATGCACACAAATACTCCGATCATTATCCAATTTCTTTAGTTTAGATTACTCAAGTGACCTTGTAAACAGGATAATCTGATACGTTTTATCAGATAAATAATCTGATTATGAGAAATCGGATTAACACGCCTGGATTTGTCCCCAATACTCCGATGTCTTCCTGCATGTATACAGGTTAATCAGATTTATTTTGTTCTTTTCACGTCTTTGCATGTGTAAAAACAATTCAAATTGCAGAGAACAGAAGTTACGTAGTCAAACATGAGCGGAAGATGATAACAGGAAGTTTAGTCTACCATCTCTATGTACATACGAACTCCGAAAAAAATTCGATAATGGACTGGAACGTCTAAATCAGGGTTTTTCCAATTATCGCATTTCTTAAGTTCATGTAAATATGTTAGATCTGATTATTACAATTATCCGATTACTCCCAGTTATCTGATATTTTATGGTCACGGAAACAGGTTCATTGGCATAAAAGTCAGATGAAATGCAATATGAACGTTCAGACTGAAGTCGCATTGAAAACATCACATCTGTATTCGATGTAGGACCACATATAAAAGAAAAAATCTGATTTATCATGTAAAAAAAAAAAATCCGACATGGGTTACATACGGGCAAAAAGTCAGATTTGGGCCACAGTGTGAATGCATCTTTAATGAAATTTACATAAAATTTGTGTTTCTTCTTTTATTCTTATTATTCTGTTTCTCTGCAGGGAAGGAACAGTGTAAAGTCCTTTTCCCATATGAAGCACAAAATGAAGACGAGCTGTCAATCAAAGAGGGGGAGATCATCAACATCATCACCAAGGTAACAGCGTACAGTCGACTCCACCCATCTCCAGGTGTGTGGTGTCTGCTCTAACGCTCCATCATCTGGTCAGCTGGATTTGTTTGCGGAAAAGAACAGATTTGCCTACACTCATATAAATGCTCTTAGGGGGAATATAAAGGGCAGTTTGTTGTTGCTGCGTTTCGTCCAGGACTGTGCGGATGCAGGCTGGTGGATGGGGGAGATCGGAGGGAGGCAAGGCGTCTTCCCAGATAACTTTGTGAAGCTGCTAGTTCCTGAAGTGGAGAAGGAGGTAAATGTGACCTGAGGATGAACATGTAAACGCCTCCGTCACAGCAGAGATGACGGACGTTCATGAAGGGATGTTTGTGTTTTCAGAGACCAAAGAAACCGCCTCCTCCCAGTGCACCTTCAGCCAAACACGCCCCAGGTAACAACCCCTCCTCCCCTCAAATCTCCTCTTTCCTGGCCTCCTCATCTTTCTCCTACTTTCTTCTCTTCTCGTTTCCATTTGTTTCCTCCTCGTTTCACCTGATTTTTCCTCATTTCTCTTCCTATTTTTTCTTCTCTCCTTGCTTCTCATCTCCTCGTTTCTCCTCACATCTCCTCCTCTCCTCTTGTTTCTCCTCTCCTCCTTTCTCATTTCTGCATTTCTCCACTCTTTGTTTCTCCTCCTTTGTCCTCTTTTCTTCTTGTTTCTCCACATTTCTCCTCCTTTTTTCTTGCTTCTTCTTTCTCCTTGTTTCTACTCACATCTCCTCCTTTGTCTTTGTCCTCGTTTCCTGTCTCATTTCCTCTCCTCTCCTCTCCTCTCCTCCCCTCCCTTGTATTCTTGATAGAAAGAGAGAAACTGACAAAAAAAACAAAACAAAAAACAAAAGACAGAAACTTGTGACCTTTGACCTGTAGAGAAAAAGCCAGAGGTCAAGAAGGTTCCTCCTGAGCGACCTGAGCATCTTCCTCAGAGAGACCAGGATCGAGGTAAAGCCGTCTTAGTCCACTTCGGCCCTGCTCGACCCACTTTGGCCTGCTTTGACTCACTTCAGCCTGCAGCTTCTCTCAACTTTGCACTGATTTGTTCAGATGAAAACTAACATACTACTAATAATACTCAAATCTTTTAGTCAAATAGAGAGTCAAATGGAGCTAAATGTATATTGTCAGGTGCGGATGTTGGATCAGGTAAAAGACATGCAGGAAATCATTTGCAAAATGTTTCTGAGCAGGAAGTTTATGGGCACGGTGGTTTTACTTTGAACATCCAGTCGCACAGCTGCAGCTTCCAGCTATCGCAGCTGTAATCTCAGGTTTCTAATCATAGCTCAGAACACATCATAAGGAAGTGCAACACATCTGAAAAAGCAACACTTACAAGTGAGAGTTGGCAAATATTTAACTGCAAATTAAATTCAGAATTATTTTACACTTTGGAAGACAATCATAACAAGATAAATCTGTTTACTTTGAAAGGAATATGTGCGCGCAATGTGATGGTTTTTTCGTTTACTCACATTTTGTAAATTCATTTACAATAACACTGTCGTATAATCTTCTCGTGCTGCATCAGCTGATAGTTTACATTATAGCTCTGTTAGCTAACAGCCACAGTAAAACCACAAAACACCTTCTGTACGATCTGTGTTGTCGATAGCTGAACTAAAGATCTTCATTATTGTTATTTTAACCTTTATTTAACCAGGAAATAAGCTCATTGAAATTAAAAATCTCTTTTTCAAGAGGATCCTGGCCAAGACAATAAAAGTCCGTTTTAAAACCATATGTAAAACACTAAAATAAGAACATCCGTATAAAACACCACCGTTAATTGAAAAGGTAAAGCGTACAATTTGGAATTGTCCAAACAAGGTCATAACTGTCAGTTTAGTCTGAACTGTGAATCAACAAAGGGCAACTTAGCAAAGATAATAACATCCCATAATAACTTTATACCTTTATAAGCCTCAGAATCAAACACGTTTGTAGAAGAATCACTGCCATTTCAGCATCGAACTCCATTCTTTACATTTACAGCTGAGTCCAGTGAACCAACGGATTCTATTTTTAACACTTCTTTCCTTAGACTCTAAAGTTGTCTCTTAATGGTTCTCATCCCATTGTAAAGTCTGATGCTATGGTCAACAGCCCTGTGGTGTTACTTTTCCTCACCATGGGAGACCAGCTCCCTCTAGTGGTCACATAAATCCCCCAGCCCAACAGTGGCTTCATTTCATGTTTTTTTTAATTCAGAATCATTTATTCTGAATAAAATAATTCGGAATTAAAGCAATTTCCTTCGTGTTTTCATGGAAATGTTAATGCCGAATAAAGGTTTCCATGGGAAACACGTTTATTCCGCTTTAGTTAATTCCGCTTTAAGAGCTGGGGGTAGAGAGGGTTCTGACTGGGCAGAACGCAGATGTGACGTCTTGATGAAGAAAACAATCACATCCAGTTCCTGTTTCTTTTCTTTTCGACTAGCAACATGGAAGACCAGATACTACGTGTGATTTTTGCATTTATTTTTGTAATAATTACAAAGCAGCAGCTCACCCAAATCAACACACTTCACTTCAACCTGAGTCCAACGCTTGCTCCTGGCAGCCATCTTGGAATATGTCCCCACAACAATCCGGGCAGCGCGGAATATGTGCGTCATCGCGACAGGACAAGACAAGGAGCATGCGCAGAACGACGGGAATAACGTTAAAGAATAGGAATAAACTGTTTCCATGTCCGAGGAATTATTTAATTCGGAATTAAAAGTGGAATAAACCGGTGACTTTATTCGGAATTAAGTTCAATTCAGAATAGTCATTTTCAACTGGAATTAGGTGTTTGCATGGTCGTCTTAAAGCGGAATTAACCTTTATTCTGAATTAAACAGGAATACAGAATGCGAACAGGAATACATTCAGTTCATATTTCTTTAATCCAGTACACTGGCATCTTTATTCTACCCTTTAATGCAAATTTTAGGTCATTTTTTAATATTTGAAAGCAGAAATACTACATATTACCCCTATAAGACATTAAAGTGTACAATATAATTAGTTTTTTCACATCTACACATATTTTATCTCAGAGGTCTGCAGATGAACCCTTTTAAGACTGCCGTTATAACAGGCCGCCTAGGTGTCATCATGTTCTCTTTGCAATAAACGTGTCAGAAAATGTCTTTTTTTTACAATTCTTTTGCACCTTTGTTTTCAGGAAGAACTTAACTTTCAATATCTGGCCATTAATTATCATTATTCTAAATAATAAATGCTTAAAACAGTGCGTTTTAGTAAAAAGAGAAAAAAAAAAAAAACGATTGGAAGTTTTTAGCATTTTTATGATCACAAACAACTGTAAATGTTCAGAATGGAACTTTTTGAGATTGCAGAAATAAACTTTCAGCTATTTGACATCTGCTCATACGTGCTTTTTGGTCTCGAACATTCATCATCCGTATTATATTTTTTTGTTATTTCCAGGTGTTTTTTTTTTTTGTTTTTTGTTTTTTTTTAAGCCCGTGTGGAAATCTCTGAAAACGGTGTCTTTCTACTTCTTATTACTCTAGTGTTATGTAGCGTCAGAAAGCTCAGGGTGTCAACGGTTCAGGAGTTACAGTAATTTGAATGATGTAAAGCGCAAAATGTGGTTTTGTTTTGTGCGTTTTGTTAAATCTGAAGAAACCAATCACTTAAATGAGTTTTTTCTCCACTGGAAATAACAAAAGAAGTTGCTTCAGATGTCCTTTAAACAGAAAAAGTCCAGTCTTTTGCAGTTCTCAGATGAGTTTACCCCAAACTCAAACTAACTAAACAAACTCTGCCACCTCTTTCCTCCTAATCCTCCTAATCCTCTTTGTTCCGTGGAGCTCTCCAACTTCTGCGCTTGTCGTTATATTTTTCTCGTCCGTCCTCGCAGCCCTCGGCGTCTTCAGACCTTTCTTTGTCCTCTTTTTTTTTTTTTTTATACTCTGTCAACCTGCTTTAATCCGTCAGAGGCAGATTTAGTTTGTTGTCTCGCCTCCCGATGCACTTCCCGACTCCCCCGTGGTCTTCATTAGTTTGTTCTTTTTCATATTTTTGTTGTTTTAGGTTTTTTTGCCGGTCGACTTCATTATGTTGTTCGTTTTTGTCCATTGTTTTTTCTGAATTATTTTCTTCATTTATTAGTTCGTTTTCTTGATTGTTCTGTTCTTTTTGCTTCACTGTCTTTGTTTATTTTTAATTAATTTTCCGTATTATTTTGTGCATCTTTGTTCATTTTTTTTGGTCCAATTTCCCAATTATTTTATTGATGTTCTTGATTTATTTGATCATTTTTAATCATTACCATAATTAACCCCCCCTCCATTTGTTAGTTGTATTATTTTGTTAATTTGTGTCCATTGTCTGGATTTTTTTTTTTATTTATTAGTTAGTTTTTGTGATTATTCTGTTTCTTTTTCATATTTTTGTTGTTTTAGGTTTTTTTTGCCGGTCGACTTCATTATGTTGTTCGTTTTTGTCCATTGTTTTTTCTGAATTATTTTCTTCATTTATTAGTTCGTTTTCTTGATTGTTCTGTTCTTTTTGCTTCGCTATCTTTGTTTATTTTTACTTAGTTTTCCATATTATTTTGTGCATCTTTGTTCATTTTTTTGTTGGTCCAATTTCCCAGTTATTTTATTCATATTCTTGATTAATTTGAGCATTTTTAATCATTACCGTAATTTCCCCCCTCCATTTGTTTGTTGTATTATTTTGTTAATTTTTGTCCATTGTCTGGATTATTTATTTTTTTAATTTCTGAATTATTTTATTAATTTATTAGTTAGTTTTTGTGAGTATTCTGTTCTTTTTGGTTTTCTTTTGTCCTACTTTATTTATTTTTGTTACTTTTCCAGATTATTTTGTGCACTTTCATTTTTTTGTCCCATTTTTAAATTATTTTATTCTTGTTCCTGATTAATTTGATCATTTTTTCATACCTTGAGTTTTGTTTTTTGTTTTTTAATTTTTATTTTGAGTTTATTTTCTTCTTCTTTTTTGTTGTATTATTTTGTTCATTTGTGTTCATTGCTTGGATTGTTTTATGAATTTTCTTTGGATTTGTTCTTTTCATTTTTCATTAATTCCTTTGATCATTTTGTTCATTTTCATACGTTTTCTCTATTATTTTGTTAAATCTTATTCATTTTCTTGATTATTTTGCTCATTTTCATTAATTTTCTCTATTATTTTGTTAAATCTTATTCATTTTCTGGATTATTTTGTTCATTTTCATTCATTTTCTCTATTATTTGGTTCATTTTTGTTTCTTCATTGTTCATTTTTTTGTTCGTGTCCTTGATTGTTTTTTTTTGTTTTTTTTTTTTTATTGATTTTCCTGATTATTTTTCTCCTTTTTCCTCATTATATTGACTGTTTTTTTCCATTTGTATTAATTTTCTTGATTATTTTTTCCATTTTGTTAATTTATTCTCTATTTTGACGTACACTCCTACTTTCCCGTCACCTAATAATGCTCGTCTTTCTGTACGTGTGTGAATGTGTTGATGTATGCGTTGTATATTCTCTTCTTTACCTGTGTTTGTGTTTTATGTCTTATTTTTTTTTGCCGTTTTTGTGCGTGTGTGCATGCAGGTGAAGATTTGAAGGTTGGAGACATCCCCAAGCCCTCCCTCCC
>JAPQRP010000015.1:4520306-4531693 GCA_037367295.1 Apogon hyalosoma
TTATATCAAGTATTTCCAAAATACTGACCGCAGTGGCTTTGCTTGAGTGTCCACGCATGATTTTAATGAGCATTTTTATTTATCTTACCACAACAACTAACCTCCCTCTTCACCCCTAGGCTTCCAGTGGTAACTACTACTTCATCCCCTACATAGTGACTCCTAACCATGAGTATATGTGCTGTGAGAGCGACGCCCAGCGCAGGGCCAGCGAGTACATGCAGCCCAGCTGGGACAACCTGCTGGGGCCGCTCTGCGTCCCCCTCATGGACCGCTTCACCAGCCTGCTGAAGGACATCCATGTCACATCCTGGTGAGACATAAGCAGTGTTGGGAGCAAGGTTATAATTGTTACCTCTGCCAAAGAGGTTATGTTTTCCTCTTGGTTTGTTTGTTTGTTTGTTTGTTGGTTTGTTTGTTTGTCTGTTAGCAAGATAACTCCAAAATTGTGGAAGGATTTTTGATGAAATTTTCAGGAAATGTTGATACTGGCACAAGGAACAAAAGATTACATTTTGGTGGTGATCCAGGTCACTGTCTGGATCCAGGAATTTTTTTTGAAGGATTCTTTATCATTGCAAGATAGGGCCAGTTTCAACCTGTGCATATATAACTGCACAGTACAGATAATATTAATGTGACTCTGTAACGCTTATAGGCTAGGCGGACTGACTGTAAGGGGTAAGTAAGGTGTAATTACTAATGATGATCAGAAGTAGATCCGTAGGGAGCCACTGATTAACACTTACATGAAGTCAAAAATGTATAAAACAGATGTGCATGTTTTAAAAAGGGTTTTTATGTTAAAAATAGCAAATAAAAAAAACCTCACGATAATCTTCAATGCACGTAGGCATCATGAAATGCCAAAATGTAACCAGCTAAAATTAAACCTCATATAAAAGAGCAAATATATGCAGATAATTAATCTTCCTGTTATATTGAAGTTGGATTGAATTGCACAGTTGTGGCAGCTGTATTTACCAGTTATGGCGAAATGAATGAAAAGACTGTAGCCCCTTTTACACAGCACTTCTGTTCCGGGAATATTTCACCTTTATTCCGGAACGTCGTATGTGCAAACGAAAAGATCGGCTCATTTGGTCCCACCTTTATCGTGGCTTTATAACGCCTCGTGGATGTAGTAACAGAGCCGTGATAAAGGTGGAATCATGCCGCGTAAAAGGAACGGCTCTCATTCCACAACCAAGGTGTGACGTTTTGATGACGGATTGCGATTTAAAAATGAGCGCGGGCCGTGTACAGTAAACAAACGCGACCATAAAAACGTTGAACTGGGGAGACACGGAGATGCACAAGCGGAGGACTCTATCCATGCTAACATTTGTGGAATGGTGAAAGACTCTGCAGAGGTCAGCAACACTGCTATGCTCGGGGTATTTGTGACACACAAGGTGTTCGTCACACTGTACGCTGCGCTGGGTCACCGCCCCTTTGATTCCGGAACGCAGGTCCGCTGTGTAAAAGTCCAACCTGTCTCACCTCTGTTAATCTTTGGCTTGTCTGTGGAAATCAGTCAATGATGGATAAAGGGTGGGGTCACCATCTCACCTTTTTTTCTGGGATCTCTGTGTAAACGTGGCTTACGTGTAAATGGACCTGTATGAAACATCGAAATGTATACCATTCTGCGACTCAGTCCAAACTCAGGTCCTTCATTCACTCTCTTTTTGTTACTTTTCTTTGTCTGCCTCCCTCCCTCAGCGCCTCCTTTAAAGACACCCTGCTGAATGATATCAGAAAAGCGAGGGAGAAATACCAGGGGGAGGAGCTAGCCAAGGAGCTTTCCCGCATTAAACTCCGCATCGACAACACTGAGGTCCTGACACAGGACATCGTCATGAACCTGCTGTTCTCCTACAGAGACATACAGGTATGAACATGCACATTACACAGAGACACATACCCACGCTGCATTAGAATTTGATTTCTTATAGCTATGTTATTATTCTTATTGATCGTATCTGATCACTAGGACTATGATGCCATGGTGAAGCTCGTGCAGACCTTGGAGATGCTGCCCACTTGTGATCTGGCAACCCAGCCCATGATCCAGTTCCACTATGCCTTCGCCCTGAACAGGTACACAACACCTGCAGGCAAAGTTCAGGGTGTCAGTCAGGAAAACACGTAGGCTAATAGTCTATAGGTATATTTACATGTATGTGTATCAAAGATTTTCAGATAAATTGCAAAAACTGATTTTTTATCATGATTCATTCATTCTTTCTTTTTATTATTATTTAAACCACTGGAAAACATATTGAGGCAAACACTAATTTCCAACTGTGCTGAGGTAAATAAAATAAAATAAAATACAGATAGAACATGCAGCATAAAGGAGTAAAAATACAAAACAAGGCTTGGGGAGAACTACTGCAAAACTTACCACAGTTATATAGGTAACTTCTACAATAAGTAAAAAAAAAAATAAAAATTTAAAATAGGAAACATTTTAAGTAAAACTGTTAAAAATGAACAATTAAAATAAAATGTTCAAGCTCAAAGGTTTATTTATTTTTTTTACACTGATTCCAAGTGCAGTGTGTGACTAAAAGCAGCATCTTGTTAGAGCTGGGTGATATTTCCAAAACATTAGATTTTGGGGTTTTCTTTTTCAGCCTTATGGACAGTTTATGATTCAGCTGATTGTTTTCTTGCTACATAAACGAAAGATAAAACACGAGTAAAAAATATTCTTTCCTTACTAAAACCATATGCCACATACAGCTGGAGAAACACATTCATAACAAATATATAGCAACAAATAAACCGGCTGCATTTTGACTTTCTCAAATCTCAAAAAGGATCTCAATTTTGTAAAATGGCATTTTTCACAGTTTTCAGAGAGAAAAACCTTTTTCAGGAAATCCCCGACGATGTATTAGAACATTTTATAGATGACAGCAGGAAGATTGTTTTTTGAGGGTTAATTTAGATAGAGGATGCTTTTATTTTAGTAAGTACAAAGTTTAGATTAGTAGTACATGTACAACAGTTGAACTTAGATGAACAGGTTTTGTCGGGCCTACAGGTTCTGCTTATGGTGTACGTTAAGAAAAATAAAAACGAACATAAAAAGGCAGATAAACGTTGCCGCACACACACATTAACCTACATTCACATGAACACAATAACCCCACTGAACCCCTGCACGTACACATACACCGGTAAAACTGCTGCATGGTATTAATCTTTGCATGTGAACACGTGAAGGAGAAACAGTCCCGGCGACAGGGAGCAGGCCCTCGGAGTGATGCTGCAGGTGCTGCAGTCCTGCGAACACCCGGCGCCCGACATGTTCTGCCTCTGTGGACGGATCTACAAGGACATCTTTCTGGACTCAGACTGCAAAGACACCAAGAACAGAGACAACGCCATCCAGTGGTGGGAGCCCCTTCCTGCAGCCTACAGGCTACGTAAATAAAAGAACCTCTGGATGCTCCTTACGAATCTGTCGCTGTCCTCTTGCAGGTACAGGAAAGGGTTTGAGCTGCAGCCCACGCTCTACTCCGGCATCAACCTCGCCGTCCTGCTCATAGTTGCTGGACAACAATTTGAGAGCTCCATGGAACTGAGGAAAATAGGTGAGGTGAAGAGATTTTAAGGTAAACTGGCACGTTGACCCATGCATGCTGTACCACATTTGTCCAGCAGTCACCGCCAAAGCGTTCTGGGCATAGCAAAGCGATTGTAAGGCTATTGTTTTCCAAAATTACTAATTTCTCCCAAAATACTGATCCTATCAACTTGCCGTTTTCGCTCGTCTATTCCATGACCAAAAACACATACGCATACCCACCTGCAGCCGTCAGCTCTTTCTGGATTTTGTGTGAATCCCCGGACACACACACACACACACATATGCACGCACATAGGGGCCACTTGGCTTTTAGAAAATAGATGGTTTATAACAGTGATTCTCAACAGGTGGGTTGCAAACCCAAAAGTGGATCACAAACCCATTTTCAGTGGGTCGCGGGCAAAAAATTACGTGAAGAAACAAATTCTGTGCTTTGTTTTTTTATGGAGCCGAGCGCCATCCATTCACACTCCCCAACAGTAGGTGGCGGTGATGCGCTGCAATGCTAATTAGCACAAGATATTTTACAGCATAAAAGGAGACTCAAAAGTTTCTGTTCAAATCATGGCAAAATTCTGGCCTGACAACGACTACATCAGAAATAGTTTTACCCAGGCTACACTGAGGACAAAAACCTCAGTGTGTTTAATGCTTAAATAAGAGTGCACTTTTAATTTTTTAACGGAATGCACTTTAGTTTTGGTTAAAATGTACCTAATTTAGCGTTAAATTGAATATTTCCCTCTTTACCATCACCACCTGCTGGTCAGTTTGGTTTGTCCTTATTATTATTATTATTATTATTATTATCCTTAAACGTGTCTTCTGTGTTTGCATACTGTCATATTCTGTATTATCTCGGGTTCAAAACACACCATCTTTTTATTAAATACATTTGAGAAGTTTATCTGTTGTCAGTTTGGTCACAACTTGTCACTGAGGGGTGATTGTGGGTCCTGAAGCCAGACCAATTGAGAACCTGGTTTGTAATATGAATATTGTTAGGGTTATGGATAGCTACAGCTTTAACTACCATTGATACTTTGAATTTTTCTGTTTTTTATATATCATTAGCCTCATAGCATAATTGCCAAATTGTGATATCAGGAGTATTAGGAGATATTTACAAAAATATGCGGTGTTTGTGCAGTTTTACAGAAGTGTGTGCAGATTTTTGTCAGTGTGTGCGATGTAGCTCAATGAAATCCTTGTTTTTCAGACCTGACGCTAATATGAAATGACTGATAACCTGCTGTTTTCAGGTTCATAATCTGAGCAGGAAAGTGAACAAAAATGTGACGGAAAAAAGGCTTCGCTGAAAATTTTGGAATTCTTTTTTGGCTGTAGAATGAAACAGAAAAGGCTGTAATTGACTTTGCTGTTGTGACGTTCTGTCTCCTGCCATAGGTGTGAGGTTGAACAGTCTGCTGGGACGTAAAGGTTCGCTGGAGAAAATGAATAACTACTGGGACGTGGGTCAGTTCTTCACTGTTAGCATGTTAGCGAACGACATTCCCAAGGCTACACAGGCTGCAGAAAAGCTCTTCAAACTCAAGCCACCACTATGGTAAAGACACAGTATTATACTATTAATATTACACCCTCTTACTAATAAAATATACGTTTTATCATGATTGATATACAGATCGATGCCAAAAACATAACCTTTTATTAGGGCTGGGCGATACGGAAAAAAATCATATTGCAATAATTTTGTTCATATCAGACGACATCGATATGTATCACGATATAAATCAAATCACTGTTATTTGTCGAGATTAAATTTTCCGTTACTCATAAGTTAGTTGTGAAGACATCAGAGAGAAAGAGGGCTAGAGTTGGAGTTATTAGAATTAATTATGATTGGCTGTTCTGTCGTCTGTCAAAACATGGAGGAATGAACTCTATCGAAATTGTATCGAGCGTGTGTCGTATTTCTATCAAGGAAAAGACCTGCTGTCTGAACGTAGCCATAGAAGATGTTCGGCCAATCGGCTTCTCTTGTGTCATTTTGTAACCCCCATATTTGAATCTTCAGGTATTTGCGGTCAGTGGTGCAGAACCTACAGCTGATCCAGAGATTTAAGAAGCAGAACATTGAGCATTCTCCTCTGCGGGAAAGACTCAACTTTTGGATGGACATCATCGTAGAGGCCACACAGGGCACCACCAATCGACTGCGGTTTCCGGTAACAAACATGTACAATCTGACTTATTCCAATGTATTAAAGCAGGGGTGTTACTTTAGCTCAGGGGCCTAATTCAGCCTAATATGATCTTAAGTAAAATAACAGTTAAAAAAAAAAAAAAAAAGTTAAATTATGTTATGAAAGTGTTTACATCTACAAAGTTTCCTTAAAAATGTGAATAACATGAACAACCTAATAAATAAGTGCAATTTTAACAATATCCTGCCTCAGTTTATCATTTAAAACACGTGCATTGTAACTTGCAGATCACAGTGGATCTACAAATACACAAAACATTGATTAACAGGCAGAATATTCTTAAAATTACACAGATTTCTCTAGAGATATATCAGGTTGTTCATACTTGTTCATGCAATTCACATTTTGTGTGAAAGGACAGTCTGTAAATGTCAACATTTTTATCTAATTTTACTTTCTTACACTAAAACTAAAGAGAAACATTTGGAATTGTCATTATTTATGTTATTATGATGGTGTTTTACTGGTCTGATCCGTTTTAGATTATATTGCTCTGTATGTGGATGTTAACACCCCTGATTGTTGATATCTTCAGTGTAATTTTTGGATTTCAAAAATTCCTCCCACAGGGCCTGATCGGGCCCTTTGGTGGGCCCACGGGCCGTATGTTTACCTCCTGTGTATTAAAGCATACACAAACAGCTTCTCTTCTTCTGTTTCTATAACAGGTGCTGATTCTGGAGCCCACTAAGGTTTACCAGCCCTCGTATGTGTCGATTAACAACGAGGCGGAGGAGAAGAACGTCTCCATCTGGCATGTTTCTCCAGCTGAAACGGTCAGAGAATAACCTTCATGTGCAGCTGCTTTTCTCAGTTTTAACCCTGTAAAGCCTGAACCATTAAATCATTGACAGAAAGTTCCAGTTCTTTGAAACTGGAGCCTTTATTGGTCCTTCTGAACAACCCAAGAAGTTGTTTTTTTGTTTTTTTTGTTTTTTTTTCCAAATATCAATTTCCATGTATGAGTTTCAATTTTGTATCATATTTGATCCATCAGGTCTCAATGCTCAAATATTATTATTTTTGAACAAACAAAACCATAATATAACACAAACATGTCTAACAAATTGGTTATTCCTTTTGAAAATTGGCAAAGTTCTTCCTCCTTCCTCATAAATGACAGTCTTGTAGTGTCACTGGAAAGGCCTCTGGTGAATGAATTCCTCCCCCTTGGTGAATTATCTGTGATTTGCGTGTATCTAATTGTATACATCAGGTTTTTCAAGAAAAAAAAAATCCCACTAATCATGTAGAGGGCTTCAAAACTCATGTATCAAATACGATACATTTGGCGTTATAGGGTTAACTGCAATCACAACACTGTCAGTTTAGAACAGTGAGTCCTTTAAAGGGGTTCTATGTTGTATGGATATTCCAAATTCTCACACTTAGCTTTACCAAACCCACCAATGAATCAGTGCTATGTATCCACAGACTGTATCACTCACTGAATCAAGTATAAAGCTTATTATTTGCACGCATCTGTATTATGGACTCATCAAGTTTTCTTCTTCAAACTATGTCATAGACTCTTATTTTAACAGTTGCTCAAAATAACACTGTTATAATCTTCACGTTGCATCAGCTGATAGTTTACATTATAGCTCTGTTAGCTTAGCTCTTATTTAGACAGGAAACAGCCACAGTTAAACCACTAATCACCTCTGTTTTCTGTACAGTTTGTGTTGTCAGTAGCTGCACTAAAGATCTGTTTGGAATCAAATAAATAAGGTCAGAACTGTCACAGTTTAGTCTGACCATGGATTAACAAATGGCAACTTAGCAAAGATAATAACATCAAATAATAACTTTATACCTTCATAAACTTCAGAATCAAACTCACCTGTGTAGAAGAAATGTTGCCATTTGCGCATCAAATAATAATAATAATAATAATAATAATAATAATAGTAATAACTTTTATTTATACAGCATTTTTAAAAAGTGAGTTTACAAAGTGCTTTGACAGACAAAGCAGAAGGGTACAACAGCAGGAAACAATAAAAAAAAAAAAAAAAAAAAAAGACGCAAGAAAAGACACTAATAGGTAAAAAACAACACAACACAATAAAACAGATATGTACAGCAAACTCGAAAACATGACACTGAAAAAATTTGAATGTATTGAAGTGGAGAGGGCAGGGATTTCATTACATGATGCTGTCAAATCAATGGAAAAATGAAGGAATGGAATAAAACATCATGTATGTCATTATAAATGAATAACCAAAACAGGGTCAAATTAAATATTCAAACTCCATTCTTTTCATTTAAAGCTGTGTCCAGTGAAGAAAACAACAGAAATTCTAGCTTTTATCACTTTGTCACTTTCTTTGACTCTAAAAGTTGTTTCTTAATGGTTCTCATCCTTGTGGTCACTTCCTGACACTTTGAACAAAGGCCATGTGTTGTTAATTTTTCTCACCATGGAAACCAGCAGAGTGACTCACGACTCCCTCTAGTGGTCACACAAATCACCCAGCCGTTGTTGTAAATAAATTCAGTTCGTATTTCTATAATCCGGTACACTGGCATCTTTATTCTAAACTTTATTGACAATTTTATGTAATTTTTCAATATATGACACTACAAATATTACACATAACCCCTTTAAGGCATTAAAGCACGCAATAAAATTAGTATTAACCCTTTATAAGCATTCATTGAAATATTCTGAAATTCCAAATTTCAACCTTTCTGTGTTATTTGAAATCATCGTATCCCTCCTCTTGCCCTAAAACATCCGAGCAGCACTTGCTAAAAAAGTAAACACATGCAATAAAACAGTTGTTATAAGGTCATAAACTGACAGAAATCACTCACATTCATAGTGTCTATAAAATCCGTCTGAATCACGGTATAGTGTTAGAAAAACCGACATGCTTCTGGACCTCACTGAGGCACGGGATTGGCCCCATATTTAATATTAGCGGAAATGACCAAAAATAGTCACTTGCCTGATAAAGGGTTAAAGTTGCGTCTTTGTGGTTCTCATCCCGTCTGGTCTTTCTGATGCTTTGGTCAAAGGCCATGTGGCGTCACTGCTCCCTCTAGCGGTCACATAAATCCCTCGGTCCATCAGTGGAAATCCAAAACACTGACAGAACTTCACAGTTGTTTATTATGATGATAATTTTAGTTTTGTTTTTTGTTTTTTTTTAATATTTGACAGTAGAAACACATATAGTCCCTTTGATACCTTGATGGCCTCATGTATTTCTCTGCAAAGATAAATATCCAATAACAGCTGCTTTATTTCAGAAGGGGATCCACGAGTGGAACTTCACTGCAATGTCCATTAAAGGAATTAGGTATGGATATAAACAACTGAATGTGCATCAAAGGTGGAGTTGTTATAAAAGGTAGAATACAAGAGAAAACAGAAGAGGTAACCGACTGACTCTTGTTGGCAGCATCAGTAAATTTGACGAGCGCTGCTGCTTCCTGTACGTCCACGACAACTCCGACGACTTCCAGATCTACTTTTCCACAGAGGAGCAGTGCGGTCGGTGAGGACACACACCTCTAGATGTGTCTGTGTAGGTGTGTGCGCGTGTCTGTGTTCGCGCTTGTGCAGCACGTACACGTGATTCGAAGTTATAATGTCCGTGTGCGGATGTGGCTGTGTTTCAGGTTCTGCTCCATGGTGAAAGAGATGATATCTGATGGGACGGGGAACGCTGCCGAGCTGGAAGGGGAGGGCGAAGGAGATACGCTCGAGGTTAGGGTGTGCGCACGTGTGTTTGGTCGCGTTTGGACGTTTACACCAACGTGCGGAAAGGGATGTTCACAGGTCCGGCGTGGTCTTTGTCGTCGTCCTCGTCTTCGCCAGCAGTTTCTTCAAACTATTCTGATTCATTTTAATGTTAATATTTTATATGTAGCTTCCACTGACAATCTCTACAAACTTTGTTCACAGTTTTGAGCAATTAATATTTTTTAAATTTTTGACAAATTTCTGAAATATTAAAATTTTGCCTTTTTTTTTAAAAATAATGGGCCATATTTTGATGGTTTATAACCAGGAAAGTGGTTACAGATATCGGTACAGTTACTATTGAGCACTGATAGGAAGCCATATATGGACTTTCCTTTAATTTGTCGCGTTCTCCTCCAGTGAAAGTACCGCCCACTTCTATTTGGAAATTGATCTCCTGCATCATGAAAACAAGACTCTAACATAGCGCCGGAACCTGACGACCTCGCAAATTCAAATTGTTATTGATGCTATACTGTTGCTACACTATACGATGCTATACTCTCAGACACTATTGAATTGTCTGAGAACATTGGAACATGCCGACCACAGCAGGACTCAGGAATAGGAAATGAAATGGAAACACCGTTAGATAGATGGGCAATATTTTAAATGTATTTGTAGTTATTCAGAACAGCTTAATTTATTAAAGATTATAATGTAAATTGTGTTTTTGTCACATGTTAAAGGGCCCCCGTTTATAAGCTGAGGACTGCGTCTGGGGTGTCCTATTACAAAATGTATCTTGCAAATGAATTGTTGATTTACTTGTATGTAATAATCTGTAATTCTGTAATAAAAGGCGATAATAGAATAATAAAAAAAAAAAAAAAAAATAGAACAGGGGTGTCCGATCCTGGTCCTCGAGAGCTACCATCCCGCATGTTTTCGATGTTTCCCTCTTCCAGCACACCTGACAGTTGCAGAGCTTGGTGTTGGAAGAGGGAAGCATCGAAAACATGCAGGATAGTAGCTGTTTTTGCTTTAGCATATGTGACATTAGCGAAAAGCAGCAGCACTTGGTATTTGGTATTTGATCGCTTTAATAAGATACTGCAATGCAATATTAAAAACACATGATAAAAGTTTTCCTTATGAAGTAAAAATTCTATTAACATGAACCTATGATTGCTTTATATTAACCCTTTCATGCATGACATTACTCCAGTGGACATTAAAGCTACATTGTTTGCATTAATGACTCCAATTCTTAACTTTTCTAATATTTGTTACGCTCACTTTACTGTAAATACTGCTGTGAATTCAGCTCATGAAGAAACTTTACAAATCCAATTGGTTCAGATTGAAATGGGCACGAGGATTATGCTTCAGACTATAGGCAGAAGTGATTACTCAAGACACAACCAGTCCAAACAGACGCACATACAGCTGTGTTGTGTCATCACAGGACAGAATTGAATTGAAGATACTGTAAATGAGCTCAAAACCAGATGGTTTCCTTCACGTTCCCATGACTTTTCTTTAATTTTTCTTGTTTTTTTTTTTTTTGCAGTACGAGTATGACACTAATGAGACAGGCGACAGAGTGGTGTTGGGGCGGGGCACCTATGGAGTGGTGTACGCTGGGAGAGACCTCAGCAACCAGGTCCGAATAGCCATTAAAGAAATACCAGAGAGAGACAGCAGGTCAGTGGGCATGACGATTTCTGTCCTTTAAACTCAAGTCTAAGCAAACTGTAAAGACTGAACTGCAAAAATCCAAATCTTACCAAGTGTATTTTTCTCATTTCTAGTCAAAATATCTCATCACACTAAAAATAAGACATAATCACCTAAA
>JAPQRP010000015.1:4559218-4578972 GCA_037367295.1 Apogon hyalosoma
GGGGGGTCATAAATCATGAAAAGCACTTTGATAGCTTTACTTCTACTATAAAAGAGAAGTGGAAGAATATTCATCCACCTTCACGTACAGCAGAAGTTGTCCTTTTCCTTTTACATCTTACGTCACGCAGCTGTCATCTTCCCTTCAGGGGCGGAGTCTTGTGCCGTATCTGGCGGGCCATTCAGCGGCACCGAGAGCGAGAGAGGCAGAGGAGTCACGAACACTCAGAGGACGACGCGTGACGGGAAGGATGAAGGACTCTGTTTTGCAGAAACATGCACACATCCACACACTGCCAGCCTCTCCCCTCTGCTTAGTCTGAAGTGTCTCAGTGCCTTTTCACATTTCATTAAGACTTGACTCGACCAAAGCGCTTTAGTGCTGGCACTACTATATGTATGTGTATTTGTGTTAAATGTTGAATGCAGCTTAGTAAACATGAGCACATTCACTTCAAATCTGTTAATCACTGCAGACTTCTTAAGTGACTGGAAATCTAATTTTTTTTTTTAGAGAACACAGGGTATGCACATCAGTCAGCAGTTTAGTTACTGCAGTCATATGTTTGCTAATATCCCATTACTTTCTATAACAGAACACTCCATGTATTCTATTGTATTAACAACATAAAGATCTGACAGGGGTTTAAAATCTAAATGTCTGATACTATAGTTTCATGAAAACTCACCTATGGAAGCATATTGCATTCACGTGGGAAAAAAAAAATCGTCTTTGTTTTATAATTATCTCGTAAAAACAGAGCTGATTTTTTATTTTTTCATAAAACCCTTTCTCGTAATTATGAAATAATTATCTCGTTAATTCAGTAAAACAGAGCGGATTTTTAGTTTTTTCATAGTCTGTATGATCGTAGTGTGTTTGTTCTGTGAGGTGTAACACTTTTTTTTATATGAAAACTGAATTTCCTACATTTACTGTCAACAACAGTGCACAGAAGAGGTGATGCATTATTTTGCTGCCGAGTTAACAAGATTATTCTCAGAATTACAAGAA
Organism: Apogon hyalosoma; assembly: GCA_037367295.1. NCBI lineage: Eukaryota > Metazoa > Chordata > Actinopteri > Kurtiformes > Apogonidae > Apogon > Apogon hyalosoma. The sequence continues at coordinate 4,560,233 of JAPQRP010000015.1, forward strand.
ACAGTTTTATGAAAAAAAAATCGGCTCTATCTTTACAAGATAATTATCTCATTAATTCAGAAAAACAGAGCCGATTTTTATTTTTCTATGTGAATGCAATACGATTCCGTACAAATATGAGCACTGTTGTTGACAGTACATGTAGGAAATTCAGTTTTCATAAAAAAGTGTTTCACCTCACGAACAAACACACTATGATCATACATTCATTCATTCATTCATTCATTCATTTTCTGAACCCACTTTATCCTCACTAGGGTCACAGGGGTTGCTTGGAGCCTATCCCAGCTACATACGGGCGAAGGCGGGGTTCACCCTGGACATTTCACCAGTTCATCGCAGGGTTTATGATCATACAGACTATGAAAAAAAAAATTGGCTCTGTTTTTCTGAATTAATGAGAAAATTATCTCATAATTACGAAACGGTTGTATAAAATAAATAAATAAATAAATTGGCTTTGTTTTTACGAGATAAATATCTCATTAACTCAGAAAAACTGAGCCGATTTTGTTTTTTTTTTTTCGCGTGAATGCAATACGCTTCCGTACTCACCTGCAGGACATCTGTAGTGAATCTTTTTTTCTGCAAACAAACAAGTATCACACCAACCAAGCAGTAATGCGACTCATCATTCAAAAGTTTTGTTTTGGTTCTGTACGTACAGTCTCCAAGACCTATTTTAGCTTCCAAACTGTAGTCTGAATATTTACACGAGTTACTGAAAAACATTATTCCAAAACTCTGCTTATATCTCCTTTAAAAATCAGCTAAAAGCCTTATACCTACATTTTTGTATAATAAACCCATGTTACCAACTTGAAATAATGTATTGAAATCTGCGCACACATCACTGCCTTTATTTTGTATGCATGTTATTTATTAGTTGTGTAAAATTTGCTTGTGTTTCTTATCTAGTAATTATTTCTTCTCTATATGTGTTTCTAAGTGTTTTTTTTTTTTTTCTATTCCAACTGTTTCCTGTATTTATGTGCCTTTTCCTATTTGTTTTGTGGTTACTTTACAACTGCAATAAACCTGAAAGTCACACACTGTCAAATGTTACCGGTGGTGTTATCTATTTAAAGGGCTCATATTTTGCTAAACCCACTTTTATTAGTCTTTGGTTCATTTATTTGTGTATTTGGACCCTAATAGTTCATACAGTTTGAATTTGAACCGTCCAGGTGCGGCAAAGCTATCTTTAGATTCATTCTGGCAAAAATCGAGTGGATTTCTACAACCTCTTTTAATTCCTTCTTAATTTGTTACGTTTTATAAGTAGTTACATCTCGACATTTGCACATATAAGGTCAAGACTTCTGACGAACGTTTCTCCGAGTACGACATAATTGTTTATCAGCAGCAATGGTTGTAGAAAAACTGAAAATTTGTCCAAAGTTCGAGCTGATTACCTAAAATGTTCAGTTGTTGGTTGTATTAAGGAACACAAGTGACTAAACGGGACAGAGCAGCACAGTCAACAACCTGGAGGGGGCGGGGCCTGAAGTGGCTCGTGTGCATTTAAAGGGCCGGCGCTCAAAACAACCTTTCTAGTGTCATTAGTCAGAAATAGGGTTGAAGATGGACCTGTGGAGTTGAATTAATGAAAAATTCAGACCCAAACAGAGCATTTACAGTTTATGTAGACCACAGGGAAATGTTTAAAATGCATACTTCTGTTTAAAAAAAGCAAAATATCACTTCTTTTAAGACATAATTAAATGCAGTACAGATATTTAATCAGATTGCAGGATAAATTAACCATACTCACACTCTAGTCCTGTTGCTTTAAAGCTGCACCTGGAAACATGAAGTAAAGCAGGCCAAACAGGTTTTATTTCTTCATACCAGTTGAACGAAGGGGAAAAAAAAACAATCTGCTCTGTAGAGAACAGTTTGTATTTTGCTGCAGGTGTTGGGATCAATCATTTTCAAGGCAAAGAAGTAATAGGTTTGTTATCTACAACTTCTATTTATTTTTATTCAGACTGGGAAAGACCCTTTGTTATCTGCATGCAACCCATTACCTTCTGTTTCACTTAAATGCACTGAAGGTTTTCCCAGTGGATATAAGAATAAGATAACAGAAAGCCGGGTTTAACCCCAACTTAAAGGAATTCAGCAGAAAAGTCTACAAACCAAAGCAATATGAAACAAACGCATGACATAAAGAAATATACGAAGTGAATGTAAGTAGTTATAGGCCAGTAACATACTTAAGATGGAAGGAATGAAACAGGTCACAGCTCAGAATGCTTCATTTTTTAACTCTCAGTCCCAAACAGACACCGGCCACAAAAGGCAACTACTGATCTAACATGTTAATTAACTTCTGAACCTCTAATCCGATCAATACATCGAAATAATACTCATTATCACCAGTAAAATCCATGTAGTTTGATAAACGACAGTGTTTGTAGATGCTTGTTTTTATGTTCAGTTAACGATGAAAAAGTCACTTTTATTCAGTTTTCCCTGTTTTGATACAGTAACCTTTGAGTTTCCTCTGAGCTTTTATGAACATCTACATAATCAGTAAATTAAATACAGGGAAACATGTCACTGTTACTGAAAAAAGCTAAATGTGGAGGATAATGCTCTAATAAATGAGAAGAGAAGAAAAGAAGCGAAATAATAACCTTTGAATTTACTCTGCGTTTTCTCTGTCTACATGATCAGTAAACTGAACATGAGGAAACACCTGAGTTTTATCGACAAAATGCAAAACGCAGAGAATCACATAATTACAAATGGAGATAAATCACGTACAAAAAAAAAAATTGTTCTCAGTCTTTGAGGATTAATGAGTTGAACCTTTATTTTGAAGTACTCATTTTGATTTAAGAGAAAAAAAAAACATGTTAAAATGCACGGGCAGTTATAAAAATAATCAAAAGCAAGTCAGTAAAAAGCAAAATCTTTACAATAAAAATACAACACAAATGCAGAGGTCATATGTGATACAATTAGACCCTGAGGCTGAAAACGTGAACATATCTGTGTGTGAAGTGCATAGTGGCCGTGACTTGAATTCCCTTTCCGTAAAAATTGTCAACACATGCAACTTGATACTATCATTACTGTCGTCACCTTGTGCATGATAAGGACTCACGCTTAAAAACACAGGTGAAATGATATATGAGAGTAAAAAGTACAGAGGGCCATGTGAATGAACAAAACCCAGCGTTCCTGTGTAACCTCTGGGGTTTTCGATTCTTAAATATTGCAGCCCATTTGGATCTATTTCCTTCAGTTAGACTACTTTTACAGTGTGCATTCCACCCCCGACAGCTACGAGAGGTTTCATGATTTCGCCGTGTGGAACACGGGTGTCAAACATACAACCAAAACCAAACCCGTGCTGCCAGAGGGTCCGATCCGGCACGTGGGATAAATCTGTGAGATGCAAAAATGACACTGGAAATATGAACAAGTTCCACATTCAGCCCAGTATGATCAGACCGGTAAAATACAACCACAATAAACTATAAATAATGACAAGTGTGAACGTTGCTCTTTGTTTGTGTGTAAAAAAAGTGAAGTTATATGAAAATGTTTTTACAGTTACAAGCTATTCTTTCACAAAAAAATGTGGATAACCTGAACAAATATGAACAACATGGAATGTCTTAAGAACATGTCAAACTTCTGCACAGGTTTTGTTCTCGTTCTTGTTTAATTTCTTCATATCGGGGTCGGTTTATTTGTGTTAATTTCGTTCATGTCTCTCAAATGTGAAAAACCCGAACAACCATGAAAAAACTTGAAGTTGCTTAAGAAAAATAAGTGCAATGTCACCAATATTCTGCCTGGGATTAAATGTTTTGTGTATTTGTAGATCCACTGTGATGTGTAAGCTGTAATGCACACGTGTAACTGAAAAACCGAGGCATAATATTGTTAAAATTGCACTTATTTTTCTAAAGAAATTTCAGGTTGTTCATATTATTCACATTTTTTAAAGGATAGCATGTAGATGTGAACATTTTCCTTATGCAGTTTTACTTTTTTCACCCTAAAACATAGAGAAAAGTTTGAAGCTGACATTATTTATGTATTATTATCAATATTATAAGAGCAAAGTGGCCTCTATGTGCATGCGTTTGTGTATGTGTCTTGGGAATCACATAAAATCTGGAAAGAGCTGACTGCTGCCGTTTGGCATACGTAAGTGCTTTTGGTCAAGGAAGACAGTAGCGAAAACAGAAAGTTGATAGGACCTATATTTTTGCAGATATTAGTAATTTTGGAATACAATAGCCTTACAATTATGTTGCTATGACCAGAGCGCTTTGGTGGTGACTGCTGGACAAATGCGGTACAGCACGCACGAATACACAGCATAAAAACAGCCACATCTAGAACACGGAGTCAATGCGTTAGCTATGTTATTATTTTACTGGTCCCGCCCACTTACGATCTTATTGGGTGGATGTGGCCCCTGAACAAAAATGAGTGACACCCTGATGCAGAATGAAGAGAAACTCCCCAAATACCAGTATATCTCTCTTTTTTTTTCTCATCAAGGCCCTTCCCGCAAAAAGACCAAGACTGAGGGGTCAAAGGTCTGTCCTGGTTAAACTTTAGTTTTCTGTTAGCTTTTCACAGCCTACAATAACAGTGTAACAGTCCCCATTTGGACCTCCTCTGTTGAGCTTAACACAATGCAAATAATAAGGTCACCGGTTCAAAGCAACTCACACCCATAGCATGAATAACAGCGAAAATATCAACAAGACTCACTCTTTCATCGGTGAACAATGTTTCAGGCACAAGCAATATCCCATTTCACGTTTTTCACGCTCTGCCAGTAAACCACTCAGTGTACCGTCCGTGATGTCAATCTGCCCTAAGACGGGTAATTATTCAAATATTGATGTTATCTTTAGGCCTATTGTGCGTCAAATTATGTTTCTGTGCTTGTGAAATGTCTTTGTTTCAACGTCTCCATGTAACTGGATGACGCTCTATTCCAATAAAACCATATAAATTCCTGTCATGACGTTTATATAATTGCAACACAGCCTGTTTTTACCTGAAGGACGTCACTGAAAGCGGAGTTCATTGTTAAGTCTCCTACACAAGACAGTGACTTGTTGCACTTTGACGTGTGTGGTGGCGTGTGATAAATTTCACGAAACTGGTCCTAAAAACAGGACACGGGGCTAAAAATTCAAACCAGATGTAGACTAATGTTATGAAGCAACTTTGGAAGCACTCTGGGTCTATTTCAGAAATAAATACTGAGATAAAAGAGAAACTATTTTTTAGATAAAACTCATTTTTATATTTTTTTTATGCAAAAATCTGCATGCAATAGTAAAAAGGACACGAAAATTACGGGCTGCTATTTTTACGAATATCTTTTTATTCTCTCACAGGTACACTTTGGGAATCGAACTAATTATGCAAGGCGGAGTGTTTCAGAAAAATGAAACGCCGTTGCAAAATCCCTCATGATTTAGATGTGTTTAAATGGGCAGGTTCCGCGTGTAACACAATAGGTTACTCTCAAAACCTAGAATGAGACTGCTGATTCATGAAAAAGCTGCATGTCTGGATTAGAAAAACCACTAGGGTCGTCAGATTTAACACAATATCTTTTATGGCGTTATTTTAGAGCACTTCAAGCCATGTTCTCAAATGCACTGACACCTAGGTGGCTTTTTATGTCCCAGTTTTGGTCCTATTTTTGGCCCCAATATTTTATCAAAAATGCATTAATTTTGGGATGGCTCAGAGCAAGAGTAGAATTTTTTTTTCATTTATCTGAGGTCATCATTAGGTACATCCTCTAAATTTCTCTTTTATTATTGGGTCTAAAAAAGCTGGCAAAGTACCAGATACCAAAATAAACCCAGTTTCATAGACGCACCCACATCCCAAACTTTCCAGATTCATTAAAAGGGCATTTTTATACTTCCTGAGGCACAGAAGGCATGCACTTTTTCACAATTTATAATATTACTGATCAGGTGCAGCTCATTACGTAAATGATGGGGATGTCCTGAAAAACCAGCTTCAGAACCTGCACAATTCATTAAATGCAGCTGCAGTTAAAATCAGTGTTTGCAAATGTGGTTTGAAGTTGTTGAAAAGACTTTCTTTAGGGTTTGAGTTGCATGGATCGCATGTTTTCAGCAAGATTCTTCGCTAAGTTAATGTAGGGAAAAGGAACCTTCTTGCTGAATCTACAAAATGTGCCTTTTAGTCTCTCATCTCATGACTTGTCCACACTAAGGTATGCATTTTGGAGATCGTGAGGACGTGCAATGCAACAACGGCTGCAAAATGATGCTCATGCAGACCGTCGTTTGCGTTGGATTACAAACCGTGGACGTCATAAAACTGGAGATAGCAGACATTTGCATCCAGCTGGATCTGTCATGAAGGTGAGCAGCAACAAGATCGGTTCTAAATGTAAGTTTCTTTAAGTGTTGTTCAGGGTTGATGGAAGCGGAAATGTATTCTTTACATGTTGTGGATTTGTTCGTAACACCAGTCCAATCCGTCTCAAAGGTATCTGTACTGATCTTCATCTACTGCAGGTCATACACTGATTTATACACCTGTATTTAACCCATAAAGACCCAGCGCTACTTTTATGTCACTTCCCAAATGAAATTTTCTCAATTTTTTTTAAATTAAAAAAAAATAAAAAGCAATTTTCTCTATATCTAACCTTTCTTAACCGATTTATCACCATTTATTTATAAGAGTATCCTCTGTATTTTGGATTATATCAGGATGAATCAGGTATTTAATTTACTGATCATGGAGATGTTCATTAAAACTTATCAAAAACAGAGAAAACTGCAGAAACGGGGACTTTTTCAGTAAAATACATTATTAATTGAAGATAAATCAAGTGTGTCCAATCACTGTCATTAATCCAACTCCATGGGTTTTACTGGTGGATTAATGTTGTAGAAGATGACAGTGTTTCCACGGTAACTACGGAGCCTCTGAACGTCCAAACGGGTCATATCCGATGACCGTGAAAAGATGTCAAACTGTATTTTACACCAATTACTCACACGGATTGATAGGATTAGTGGATCAACAGGTATTAAATGGTTTAAATCAGTAGATGCTTTTGGTCAGTGATGGATGTTTGGGTCTTTATGGGTTAATGTTTCTGGTTCGGCTTGATGACAAAAAGACATATAGACATGAGCAAAAATGGGATGTGACACCATTGTTTTCCCTGAACACATAAATACATACAAACCAGTTGTCAAAAATACACACTTTAAAAAAAAAGATGCAAAATTTAAATGCCTATAACATGGAGACAAGAGAAAAAAAAAAATGTAGTAAAAAATATCAGTTTTGCTAAATATCCACATTAGTGTGAACACATAATGGAGAAAAAACAGAACATGGGAAATCTTTTGCCAGGGATGATTCACCAGCTGAGCCTGGTTTCTCAATGATAAAATCTAAATAATCTCAGCTACTGAAAGAATTGCCAGTTGTGTTGAGTGATGTAAGTGTGTACTTTACCACTGATGTTGACTTAATCGTCTAATGTCAACAGGTTTGCTGAGTGACGCTGGAAGGGACTGTTTAGACGGGGAAGTTTGGAAAGTGCTGTAAGGTCAAGGTCAGTAAAGTGTGTTATTTCTTTTACGACTGTGAATAAACATTGCGTAAGCCTACAATGAGGTACTGAAAACAATGCATGTGTTTTTGCACAAGTATCACCGTTTTTGCTATCTGTTAGCTTGCTGCTACATTAGCATTTACCACCAATCAGCGTGTAAAGTGGATATTTGCGATAACCTCTACAGTTTTGTTCGATATTCCTTTACCACATGTAATTTTTTTCTTTTTTCTTTTTTTTTTTTTGGCTCTGTGTTCTTTGTTTTACTTATATTGCTCTAGGAGAATGGCCAGTACAGTTATTTATATACACCTGGGACCCAGCAATGCATCTTTATATTTTTATCCTCTGTAGCAGACAAGAGTTTCCCAGCGTTACAAAAAAAATAAAGTTTACTGAAAAGGACATTATTTAAAAAAAAAAAAAAAAAAATTAAAATGTGTCTGAAAAAAAAAAAAACGTTGCATCATGCTATTTTCAATTAAGGTAATTATTAAATGTAAAATGAAAAAATGTTTACTTACTGGGTTTCTGGAGGATAAATTAGTATTAAATACCGCATTTATGTATACTCATTTTACATTATTGTACTGCAGTTACATACTGGCCTTAAAACCTTAAAAATGACAGGTTAATTCACTTTATTATTAGGAAATAATAAAACAAATTCACCCATCCTAACACACACAGTATCTAGCATTAGCAATTAGCATTAGCATTTTAGTAACTGAACTACCATTGAGGCCAACTCTAGATTTTCATCACTGCTATGGTCGAGGGCACTGACAGAACGAATCTATGTATGTCTGTTTTTGATGAACAGGGAATATACTGACGATTTGGCCTTCAAGGTGTGAGGCCGCAGTGCTGACCACTACGCTACTGCACTGCATTTGTATATATGTTCTGCTAGTTGTCTGGCAATATTGTATAGTGTTCAAGGAGAAACCTTTGGTCAAATATAACACAACTAAGTTTCTAAATTCATTTAAGGCTATTTTCTGTCACCTCACAACAGAATAGTCAAGAAATAAGACGCTTACTCCTATATTTTCATGGGTTGTGTTATTCATGCATCATTCATGAACCTACAATAAGGTTTTAGCATTAAAAGCTACCATAGTTTAATATGTTGGTACAGTTGTTTCTTTATTGCTGTCACAAAAAAAAAATATTTTCAATAAAAAAAAACTTCAATTTAAAAAAAAACACCTTTTCAATCAAAGAAAAAAAAGTGTTTGAATGCAAAAATATATATATATATATTAGAGATCAAAATAATGGCATTTAAACACTTTTTTATTTGATTGAAAAGGTGTTTTGTTTTTTTTTTTTTATTGAAGTGAGTTATTTTTTTGATTGATTGAAGTAATCTTTTTTGTATTTGGGCCATATTAGGGGGTAGGATGCCTGTGTCTTTATTATTCAATCACAAAAAATATCTCTTTAACAAAAAAAAACTTCACTTCAATCGAAAAACCCTTTTCAATCAAAGAAAAATAAAAAGCGTTCAAATACAATTTTTAAAATCTTAAATTTTGTTTGCATTTAAACACTTTTTTCTTCGATTGAAAATGTTATTTTTTTTATTGAAGCAATTTTTTTTTATTGAAAATATATATTTTTTTGTTCAATTTTTTTTTTTTTGTTGTGTGTGTGTGTGTGGTTAAAGCATTAAAGAAACAAATCTACCTTCATAGTTTAAAGGCATTCTCCTTAATGTGAGAGCGATAAGACTGATTTTAGATGTTAAGCTGTGATTGCATAACTTGACTGGTCGACTCATGGAGGTCATCATTCCTCAGTTTGGCGACAAGAGACGCACGAGGATTGTCTACATTTTTTTGTTCGTCTTTGTGTGTGGGTAGCTGGAGTGTCGTTTCCCTTTGCGAGGTTTTCTGGTGCTGCAGGAAGAAACACAAAGTGAATGACACAGTATTATAGTGTCTGTGCAAAGGTATGCAACAGTTTGAGATCAGTTTCAATGTTATGTTTGTACATGTGGGGGTCAGGTTAACATCCGTATGCAGTATAAATGCTACTCTATCATTGTATTGTGGGTTTAGTGGAATGCAAGCAACAAGGGCTACATGTAATATGGAATCTGAAAATGGCGTACCACAGAACATGACGTGTGCTTAATGAATTAGAAGTATGTCATAGGGTTGGCTTTTTACCCGCATGCATTTTTATGGAACTGAAACTGTCTCAATTGTTGTATTGCACTGACCGTGAATGTGAAACTATGGGGTCGTGGGAGGGGATCTTGAAATCAAAGGCGACGCTGCATTCAGACTAGAGCATGTCAGGCTAGAAGTGGGGTATGTGTTTTCATGGCTGGGTGGGTGGGGTTCTCCACATCAGTCTTACCATAGAGTCGCCACAAGCGTCTGCATTTTTCGAGGTATTGGGTTCACGCAAACTCGGCGACGTTTCCACATCAGAACACTGGAAAACGAAAGATGGTGATCAGAAAACGCCATCCTGGTATTTAAGCGGAAAGTGGGATGCAACAGTGTTGGTTATTGTAGCGTCTCTAGCTTCGGAAACAGGATCGGATATGTGTGAGAGAGACTGAAGTGATAAAAACGGATCAGTTTGGGAAAACGATAAACTAGAAATAGGACACGCTGTAATGTTATGAAAGGAAAATTAAAGCAAAGTTAAATATGAGGTATGTTCTAATGTATCGCACACACAGAGACAGAAAAAAGCCAAGCATAGTCTTACACCGCAGTAACACTGCACCCTTCTGTTATGTTCTGCCGCCGGCACCTCACCGCTCCTCCTTTACTTGCGATGGCTTTCACGGCACGGATTTTGGAGAAAGTCGTGCAGCATCCAGGATGGCCTGCACGGACAAAGACAGGCACGCAAGCTTGAATGTGATCTGCTGTTTGAGTCGCGCCACCGGCAGGGCATTTCTCAGCCACAAGCTTTTATCGGATCATGTGTAGAGGGTTGTTGGCTCGTATTCTGGTGCTTTTGTGTGGTTCAAGTGTAACTGATTTTCTTTTTTAAACCCATAAAGACCCAAACATCCGCTAGCAACCAAAAGCATTTACTGATATAAACTGTTTCATACCTGTTGATCCACTAATTCTATCATTACATGTAAATAATTGGCGTAAAAGGCAGTTTTTCATCTTTTCGTGGTCAGCAGATATGACCCATTTGGACGTTCAGAGGCTCCGTAGTGAACGTGAAAACACCGTCATCTTCTACAACATTGATTCACCAGTAAAACCCATGGAGTTGGATCAGTGACAGTAGATGGAGACACTTGTTTTATGTTCAGTTAATGAAAAAGTTGATTTTTCTTCAGTTTTTTCTGTGTTTCTGATATAATGATCCTCATATTTATTCTGAGCTTTTATGAACATCTACATAATCAGTGAAGTAAATACAGTAAAATACATGATTTTTACTTAAACAATGCAAAACACAGAGGGTAATATTACAATAAATGGAAAATCTTGTTTAATTATTTACTTAATTCAAGCAAAAAAAATGTAATTATCTTGGTAAGATTTCTTGAAATAAGATTTTCAAGCTCTATTGTCTAAAAATAAGCTGTTAAATCTCATTGAAAAGTTCCTCTTTAGGTGATTCTGTCTTATTTTAAGTGTGATGAGATATTTGGACTAGAAATGAGAAAAATACATTTGGTAAGATTTGGATTTTTTCCAGTGTGTATTTCAAAGCTTTTCTCTCAAGACCCAATGAATAACACAGTTAATGTGTTTTTAAAAAAAAAAAACAAAACTTACCTGCAGCTTGAACCACTGTGTGCATGTTTGTACCGATGACCTCCAGCCAAAAAAGTAACAGCCACGTAAAAAAAATCAGCCTCATTTCACCTGGAAAAATAAGAATCTTCCAAGTGCTGTCAGAAATCGGTGTGTGAGGGAGGGTACAGCAGCAACTGGATATTTTTCCCAAGTCCCTGTGGGTTTAACTGATAGTAATAGAATTCTCAGAGGGTGTGCCTGATAGTGTTTTTTTTTTTTTTAAACTTTTGCTTTTTCTAGAATTTCAGTTTGTATCCAGTTTCCTTATATAATAGCTCCTTGGATCAAGCTTTACAGTTTTTTTTTTTGTTTTTTTTTGTACGTGCAGAAATGTTCCAGACTCTGAACTGGAATTTGATACTGTCGATTTAATAATTGCAGATAAAAATCCCAGGTGAATGTTGCACTGTAGCCTGCATTCTATCAGTGGCTCGTAACAGTGAGCCTGGCCCTTTTTTTTTTTTTTTTTGTTTTCAGAGCAAACATGAGATCAAGATCAGAGTTCATTTTTCCAGCCTTGGCTCTAGGTGTAATTTCCGGATAAGTAACCTTATAGTTACTTTATTACACCCGACTTCAAAGCTTCTCTTTCATGGCGGTAAAGTAGAGTAGAGGCTGAAGTTCACTTCTGCAGCTTTTTTTTTTTTTTTTTAAAGTTCAAACCCAATTCTTAGCACTCAATTGCAATGAAACTGTTTATTTTATGTACAAAGCTGCGTTTATAGATCCTGAACATTTCGTGCATCAGAAATCCGGCCTTTACATGTGAAAATCTGCGATTTTAAGGCTGTGTTTTGCTCGCATTGTATGGGTTTATCATGACAGCCCAGTTGGCAGCAGGCGCTTATTTTGATTGGGCGGCAATTCACTTCAATTCAACGGCGCTTCACTTGCGTCACCAACAAGGAAACAATAGCTCACACCGTTGATAATATACCTCAGCAACATGCACAATGTCTGGACACCCCCACTTTGATAATCTTTTACTATTTTTAGCACATGTACTATTCTTAGCTCCACTAAAATATGCCCCGGGGTGTAAAAATAGACTGTAAACTAGTTAACGTCACACAGAAAACCTGTAAATAAGAACATCAGACCTTTGCCCTGATTATGTTTTGCATTTTTCAGAACCGATTAATGATGTATATTAACGCTGCGTGCAACAAATCTAATTATTACTGAATAACTTGATAATGAGGTAATGAAACCACTTAATTGTTCTGGTGTTCTTACTGACATTTAATGATGATTTTGTGATTTTTGACTGATGTTTTGCATCCCTGCAGGAGTTTCTAGTGAATGTTTGCAAATAGTTCAGATCCTTCCACTGGATTATTACAACAGTAATTAATGTTTCAATTGCAGCAAGCTGTTCCAGGCGCAGCAAACCCCGCCCCTCGCACGTATTGTAGCTTATTTTGACATCGATCCAGCTGATGTCATCATGTCTATGCGTGTGCTGATGTCAGCACATCAAATTACCTCTATATGTGTGCCGAGTTTGAAGTAAATTGAAACAAAATCGATGTTTTTATAGACATGTGAAATTTTGCCCATTATAAGTAAATGGAAGAAAAAAAAAAAAAAAACAGATTTAAAAAATTTGAACTTTGACCTACTTTTCCCAAAATGGAACGACATCTATTCTGGGTCACTGGCAATCTATAAAGCACATTTGGTATGAATTCAACCAAAAGTTTTGCTGCTACAGTGTTAACAAAGAAGGCGGAGTAACATTTTTTTCAGTGAGTAGCTTCTTCTTTTATTTCTTCTTGTATCCACCATGTCAGATGATTTATACCATGCAACAGAAAATATGTAAGTGCCTCATGAGGGTCAAATGATTGGCCAGGATCATGCAAAGAAAACAGCTAAGGAGATCCTGAATGTACCGGAATTAGGTTAAAAATTATTGGTCAATTATTAAAACCTGGAATCCTGATTTTTTTTTGTTGTTTTTTTTCTTTTATGATTTGGTGAAATCAAATCATAGCTTTGTGTAATGCTAAACATTAAATGCTAAAACAGTATCTTGAGGCAAAGCTCCAAGTTCAACACCTGCCATAAATTGAAGCATTTGATTAAAACCTGTGAATGAAGACACTTTATTATATATTTATTTTATTTATATTAATGCTGCAAAAACAATCATATCATTATGAGCTAATCTGTTCAGTCATTGTTGAAAATTATCATGAACAATTTCTTTAAAACAGAAAAAAAACTGTCTGCAGAGACATTCCTGCGTTAACCTTTGCTCCTTCAGTGATAACTTCTGGACTTTGAAATTTGCAGTATGTCACTTGCGTCACCAACAAGGAAATAACAACTCACACTGTTGAAAACACCTCAGCTATATACACAATATCTGGACACCCCCACTTTGATAATCTGTGGCTATTTTTAGTACATGTACTATTCTTAGCTCCTCTAAAATTAGCCCCAGGGGTGTAAACACTGGAAACTAATTAACTTAATTAAACATTTATGACACTGTAGAGATAGAAACGGTGTCTGAACCATGTTCTGCTGCTGCACGTTGCAAGTGCACAGTAATAATTTTCGAATAAACGGCTGATAACTGCAACATGAATAAAGCATGAGCGCGTTCTGTAGGTAGGTGATGCGAGGTTCTTATGAATAAATAAAATCCAGTATTTCTCACACCTTTCAGATATAGAAGACCAGACCACCTATTATACATGTAAAGGCATAGATTTATATAAATATCACCTGTAATATGAGTGATGTACAGTATCTTTTTACTCGATAAATTGCATTATAGTGGCAGTACATTATTAAACATATTCCCTTGATATGTGAGAACAGTCATTCACTCATCTACTTTTCATAAAAATAAAATAAAACAAAGCGAAAACAGTGGCAAAACGCTGCATCAGACGTTTTAATCCGCATTCCAAGTAGGTAGAGTGGCATTTCTGTTGTAGTGTAACTAGTTCTTGGTTCTTTGTTGCAATATACAACAGGCTTAGTGCATGTGAAAATGAGGGAGATAATGATATGTGGTATTTTTAGAAAGACAAAACGGCTAAGGTTGCGAATTTAATTTACTGCTGTCAAGTGAGCTCAGGTTTATTGTTGTGACTCATTTTATTTGATTTTTTTTTTATTTCCATGTCGGTGATGCAACCGCAAAGGGAAAAAAATAAAACAGATATGAGACACGCCCTGATCGGGAAAGGTGAAATCTGTAAACCACGGAGGCCAGTGTGTGAGTTTAGAGACACATTCTGCTTTAGAGCTGTTATCTTTCCTGAAAATGTCACACTCAGTTTTCACTCAGCGACAGTAAGTGTGACTCCTGTGATCAAAGTTAAACCAAAGCTGCACTATATCAACACATTTTTATATTAAGGTCTATTATCAATATTTAATCCAACCCACAATCCTTTGCGTCTTGAATTTTCTCACCTTTGTTTTTATTCCGTTTTAACCCTTAAAGACCTAGAACTTTATTTTTGATGACTATCAAATGCATTTTTATGACCGTTTATTATCGTATTAGCCTCCGCATTTTGCTTTTTTCAGTGAAAATGAGATATTTTCATATATTTAATTTACTGATTTACATAGATGTTCATGAAACCTCTGAGGAAATTCAAAGGTTATTTCATCAAAACAGAGAAAACTGAATAATAGTGACTCTTTCAGTAAGATTTATTATTAATTGAACATAAAAACAAGCATCTACGACCACTGTTTTTTTTTTTTTTAATCAAACTACATGGATTTTTTTTTAATGATGATGGAATTTTGCAGATACTGACATTTTACCTGAATTATTTGCATGTATTGATAAGGTTAGTGTATCAAAACTTATTAAACATTTTAGATCAATAGATTTTTTTGTTTTGTTTTATTTTTTAAGGTTTGTGACTTCTTGCATTTCAAGAGAACAAGTAAAAACAAACATTTTATTGCAACCTTTTAAAGGTTGCATCAATCAAGAGACATCAGTCACTTACAAAACTCATGCTATTGTTCTATATCACCTTTTAGGGTAAAGATTAATGTAAATAATTAAAATTGTAATGTAATATAGAGGATACCCTAGGAAGAATAGCAACTAATGTTTCAGTTGCTTAAGGGGAGCTTAACAAATGAAATGAAATGGAACTTCACTCCATATCTAATACTAAATCTGTCAAATATGTCAGTTCATGATTAACATACGAGGATTAAAGTGTCGATTCACGTAACATTTCTGGATGCCAGTAATAATCAAACTCAATGGAAAAATAAGGGGAAGTTAAAAATGTGTTTCCAGTGCCAAAATGTAGAGAACATCGTGACATTACCCATGTCCACCTGTCGCATGTGAAGTTATTTGCAGATGGAAATCGGTTTTATACTACATGGCATTTGATCTAAACATAGCACACACGCTAAAAATAGTAAGAGAATGAAAGCAGGATTGTCCAGGCATGTGCACTTTGCACTACAACGCTGCTATTTCCTTTTGGTGACGCAACAGCAGTGGAAACAAACATGGATTGGAGTGGTGCGTGCAATTGAAAACTTCCTCGACTGTGTGGGATAGGTTTCACTTTTACAACCTGAACGCAGAAAAAGTTGGGAAAACTCCAAACAGCACGGAACATGTTTAGTCTGCTCGACTTCATGTCTGTTGTCACATTCAGGGAGCGACGCATGCCAAAAAGTTGCCTAAGGGCCAAGTAGAGCTAATATAATAATAATCATAATAATTATAATAATAATAATGGGTTAAAATAAGGACATAAGTGTTCTTCAACGGAAAATAGGAAAGGATTTGGTTATTTTGGCGTCGATGGAGCGGAACAGGATTGTATTTCAGCCTAAACTGAACACTGACTCCTTCACTCTTTGACGCATGAATTATGAGAACTTTATTCAGCATTTTTTTCCTGAGTGTTTTTATTCCTCTTTAGTTGTGAAAAAAACAACATGACTGAATTGCTTTTTGAAATGAACCTTTTTTTTTTTTATGAAGTTACAAAAATGCCCTTCCAGCCGAACACCACGCGTTTAATTTTTGAAGCAAAGAAACATGCATTTAAAACCCATCATCAGAAAATGATACACTGTGAGACAACGATGAAATAACATTTTTAATGCAGCTAATGTCACGTTTTCTTATATTTCAACATACTCTAATACTAGTTGTTATTATTACTCACTTCATGGAGATAATATACAAAAAAAAAAAACAAACTTGCGTGGTGCATGTAACTAAAACAACAAAACCCATGAATGTACAAGAGAACAGCTGTGGAATAGCTGTCCACTATAGGGTTAAATAACACTATATCAAGAATCATTATTCATATATAGAAGCTAACTTTGGAAAAAAAATATAAGCAGACGTTAACGGCATGAGGAAAGGAAGCTTGTGATCCTATTTGAGTGGTGCTATGAACTGTACATGTGACATTTTTATGGCAAAGATAGAAGAGTAACACGGGTGTAATGGCTCAGTGGAATGCATCTGCGCGTCGTTAACGGCTGCCAAACAGAAGTTTCCCCGTCATGTTTCCACTTATTCTTGAAGAGCAAGGTGAACAAGTATTAAATGGGGCTAAAATCATTCCAAGTGTGCAAAGGCATCTTCAGCAACTCTACCCCGTTTTAACTGTCTCTGGTCAACCTCTGCAACTTCCAAGCGTTTAGTCTTTTATTTATGTATTTTCACAGTTTGAGAGTTAAGTTTTACAATGAAATGCAACTTTCTTGACTTGTAAAATCTTTTAAGCTAACAATCACATGTGTAAATGATGAATCAAATGGGTTCTAATCATAATTTCAGGGTTCGCACCGGTGCTTGAAATCCTCGAAAATGCTTGGATTTCAATGTTGTGTTTTCATGGTCTGAAAAGTGCTTGAATTTCAGCTGAAGTGCTTGAAAGTGCTTGGAATTGTAAGCAAAGCTACTTACAGAGGGGTGATGCATTTTGAAAAATAAAACTTTATGTCATAAAAGAAAATTCGCAGGTGCTCTCAGGTCAACTCTTTTCTTAATCTTTTTTTTTTTTTTTTCTATCTTAATCTTTATGTTAATCTTTGTCTCGGTGCAAGTGCATCTGAAGAATGCCAAGTAGCCTAGCTTCTGTTTTTTTTTTTTTTTTGGATAAAACTTTGTGTTCTCTTTTTAATTTCTAAACTTCTTGCAATTATTTAGATGTTTATAGCATAATACAATGTACACCGTGATGAAAAGTGGAAAAAAATAATCACGAGCATATGTATTTTTTTATGGTGTGTGCTGGAAAATTTTGAAAATAACCCTTAAAAGTGCTTGAAAAATGCTTGAAATGCCTTGAAAAATGTCTGTGAACCATGTAATTTGTCTCTCGCCGTTAACTGTAATACATTTTCATTTCTTCTTTTTTGACCTCACACACAAATAACAGTTTAATGCCAAAAGTAAACCTAACGTTAACTGTGCAGAAGCATCATGAACTTCTCTGGGCTTTGAGGTATCTGGATGGACCATCACGCATTAGAAATGTAGATTAATGTTTTTTTTTTTTAAAGAAGAATTTTCACATTACTGCTGCTGTCAGACCAAAATTGAAAAAAAAAAAAAAAAATCACTAACAAGTCTAAAAGTCAGGGTTTGTCGTGGTCTGAGGTCATTTGCACGTCTGTGATACTAAAAAAAAAAAAAAAAAGCAGTTGATTTATGGACCAACACATGCCAACTTCAAGATAACTTTTCTAGGGATGTTTGTGCATATTTTAACAAGACAACGCAAAGGCCTGGATGAGGAAGACGATGGTCCAGATATGGGTATGACCTGATGCACCAATGAAATATTATTTTAATGTAAACACTTGAGGTCTTTTGTTGAATCTTTTTAGTAATTTGCAGTAAATGTTTTAAGTTAGGATTCCTTTGTTTCAGTAGTTCGTGGTAAAGTTCTTAGGATAGTTTGGATCACATCTTGGTCAACGCACCAAACTGACAGATTCATGAACACAGGACATAGGTTTCACCTTAGGCACTGTTTGAACTACACCTTCCCACGTAGGGTTGTAAATCACAGGAGATTAAGGTGTAAAAACACTGTCAGTATCGGGTTAAACATCTGTTTGACTTCTTGGTGACCCAACCCAGCTAGCCCATAAGAGGTCAGCTCATAGTTTGAAGATCAGTTTACACGGATTGTAAAAGTGATGTGCGTTGGAATTTTGGGATCCATTTTTCCTGTTTGGTGTGGATCCTTTGTACTAAGTAATGCTTTGTTTGTGATCAGATCACGTCAAATTAAATTTATGAGACTGAGAAGAATCCCGACTTATTCTAGGAGCTGCCAACGAAAGAACACGCTAAACCC
>JAPQRP010000015.1:4579072-4589075 GCA_037367295.1 Apogon hyalosoma
TGTTTTAGTCACATGATACACACAGGAGTTAGTACTTGATTGCATAACCATTGTTTTTGATGACTTTTGATGGTGTAGTAATTTTTTCTGCAACTGTATTACATCATATGATCATCTATCAGTTGTATGTTCCATACTGTTCTAATGACCCATTAACCCTTAAAGACCCAGTGCTATTTTTGTGGCACTTCCAAAATAGTTCTTCCCCTATATCTGAGTTTTCTTAAGTGATTTACACTTTCACCATTTATTGCAATATTATCCTCTGTGTTTTGTGTTTTTTCAGTGTAAATCCTGTATTTTTTTTATATTTAATTCACTGATCGTGCAGTAAGTAAGTTAATTGTATTTATAGAGCACTTTTCACAGTCACAAAGTGCTTTACAGTCAAATACAATGAAAACACAATTAAAATGTGATCAAGTGCAATGGGTTGTAGCAGCCCTGAGTCAGTTGCAGCTTGAACAAGTAGCTGTTCATAAAAGCCCAGATTAAAGTTGAGGGTTATTCTATCAAAAACAGAGAAAACAAAAGAAAAAGTGACTTTCAGTACAATATAACATTAACTGAACATAAACCGAGCGTGTCCATCCACTGTCCTTGATCCAGCTCCATGGGTTTTACTGGTCAATCAGTGTTTTAGAAGATGACGGTGTTTCCACGGTAACTATGAAGCCCCTGAACGTCCAAATGGGTCGTGTCGGATGACCGTGAAAAGACGATAAACTGTATTTTACACTAATTATTTACATGAATTGATAGGATTAATGGATCGACGGGTATTGAACGTTTTAGATCAGTAGATGGTTTTGGTCGACGGTGGATGTTTGGGTCTTTATGGGTTAAGGAAACTGTATGTCACCCTTGCATGTTACCTTTATAATCCACTTGGACATTATAAAACTATATGTTATCCAAATGAAGTTACTTGGAGTGTTTATTCAGGTGTGCGTTCTTAGCGCAGTGTCAAGGTTAATGTCTTGTTAAGCAAGACTAAACAACCACTGTGTTCTTGCATGAGTTGGGGCCAAGGATGAGCTATCTATCAGACAACATTATTTTGTCTCCATCATGGGTATTAAACTGAGATCCAAGGAATCAGTCCTTTGAGTTTGGAGTGGTTAATCATTGCTATGTGATTGCAAGTCTTTACTCCTTGCAATTTAAAAAAAAAAAAAAAAGTACATTATAAGGGTAACATGTAAATTCCTTAAACCATAAAGACCCAAATATCCACCAGTGTCCAAAAGCATCTACTGTTTAATAACTTTAGAGCCTCTACTTCTACCAGTACATGTAAATAACTGGTGTAAAATACAGTTTATCATCTTTTTCATGGTCATCAGATACAGTATGACCCATTTGGGCGTTCAGAGGCTTCATAGTTACCGTGGAAACACCGTCATCTTCTACGACGTTGATTCATCAGTAAAACCCATGGAGTTGGATCAGTGACAGTGGACGGACACACTGGGTTTATGTTCAATTAATGACAGATTTTACTGATAAAGTCACTTGATCCCCAAGTTTTTTTTCTGTTTTCGGTGCGATGACCCTCAAACGTAATCTGAGTGTGATGTTTAAAGTACAAATAAATATAGGAAAATACCTGATTTTCACTGAAATAAATGCAAAATGGAGAGGATAATATCGTGATAAATAGTGCTAAATCACATAAAGGATTAAATAGAGAGACTAATTAATATATGAACCGGGTCTTTATGGGTTAATTAGTAGTTCGGATCAAACAAACATTACGGAACAAATATATGATCATTAGGATAATATTTATTTTCATTTATTTATTTGATGAGGACAGTGCATATTAATGGACACTCAGTACAAATAAAAACATTACTTTGTGTAAATGGGCCGGATTTAGCTGGGAGCTATTTTCCATCTGTATGGGACATTTAATTTCCCCTACTTACCCTGTGAAAAATGTTAATACAAGCAACTGGTATTTATTTCAAGAGGAATTTTAATTGTTTTTAACCAGCAATAAAGCAATTGAATTTACCAAATGGAGCCCGATTTGAGATTTAACGATAAAAATGCCTTAAAATGCACGATTTCAGCCTGAAAAATCATTACTTTTTCTAATATGCAGAAAAAACATGATCATTCTATCTGTCTTGGTGAGCTTTTTAGCAGCTGGAATATTACACCCAAACCCTGTTTTATCATCAGTTTCCCACTGAGTTTGGGCCTTAAAGCTAAAGACGTTTTTCCCCCTAGATTCAACCCTGCAAAGCCTGAACCATTAAATCATTGACAAAAAATTCCAGTTGTTTGAAACTGGAGCCTTTATTGGTCCTTCTGAACAATCAAAAAAAATTTTTTTCAAATATCAATTTCCATGCATGAGTTTTAGTTTTGTATCATATTTGATCCATCGGGTCTCAGCGCTCAAGTATTATTATTTTTGGACAAACAAAAACATAATCTAACACAAACATGTCCGACAAATTGATAATTCCTTTTCTAAATTGTCAAAGTTCTTCCTCCTTCCACATTAATGACAGTCTTGTAGTGTCACTGGAAAGGCCTCTGGTGAACCAATTCCTCCCCTTAGGTGGATTATCTGTGTATTGCATGTATCTAATTGTACACATCAGGTGTT
The DNA here is from genome assembly GCA_037367295.1 of Apogon hyalosoma. Taxonomy (NCBI): domain Eukaryota; kingdom Metazoa; phylum Chordata; class Actinopteri; order Kurtiformes; family Apogonidae; genus Apogon; species Apogon hyalosoma. The sequence goes on from JAPQRP010000015.1 coordinate 4,581,696, forward strand.
TCAAGAAAAAAATATCACACTGATCATGTAGAGGGCTTCAAAACCCATGTATCAAATATGATACGTTTGGCATTATAGGGTTAAAATTGCATATGAGCTCAACATTATCCAAAACAACTTAAATAAATATGAGCAAAACATGGATATCCCTTATATTTTCTACTCCTTAAACAGAATGAGCTTGTATTGGTTACGTTCGAGTTGACGACAAAGACAAGGGACTTTCTACACAACAAAAGGCTTTGAATATCTGTCTAATCTGTGTAATCAACACACACACAAACTCTCATCTAAACAAACCCTTCCTGCGATAAGTTTTCATTCCATTCACCTGGTTACGTTCTGTAGTGAACATGATATGTAACTCTGATTCAACAGTAAAACCCATGTCGTTTGAAGAAAAAGTGACTTTTTCCAGCAAAATATATCATTAACTCAACCACTGTCACTGATCAGTTTTCTCTGTTTTGATAAAAAAAACAAAAAAAAAAACCCAAAAAAAACAACTTTGAGCTTTTATTAACATCTACATGATCAGTAAATTAAATCTAGGAAAATACATGATTTTCACTGAAAAACACAAAATGCAGAGGTTAATATTATAACAAATGGTGCTAAAGCGTTCAAGAAAAAATGGGATTAAGGGTTAAATTATCATGACATCATACGTTTCATGTCTCCTGTACTTCATGCCAACATTTATTAAAGTTATTTTTTGCTGTGTTTGTAGGTGGCGCCTAAAACTTTCACTGAAGTAGCTTTTCTTTTTTTTTTAACTATAAATTTTTTGTGCCCTGTAATCAATATGACATTTTTAGTTTTCATTTGAAGTTTTTATTTTCTTGGAGATGATTAACTTGGTCTGAATCTTACAGATGAAAACATTTAGTCCGGTTCAGCTTCCGTCTGGTCTTCCTTTCTTCCAAACCTGAAACCTACCTGATAATTTCAATGACACAACTTATTTTTGATGACGGATGACTTCAAGGAAAATCCGCTTAGCACATATTCAGAAGTAGGAAACTAGAACAACACCGTATGCCGCGGCTAACTGATTATGTTACAGCTGATGAGCACTCGGGTGACTATGATGCCATTCAACGCAGACTGATTCTTATTTTTTTCTTTGGAATCTTCAACATTTGGCCTGCGATTTAACCTTCACATACCATTGTGTCTCTTTTGTGGGGGTGTGGTCATTAGGAAGCTGATATGTGCATACTGGACCATGCACAAACCCACACAGATCAAACGTAGATCTTGTAGTTATTAAATAACTCACGACAGGGAAGTAGAGGAAAAATGTGCCGCACTTGCCGTCTTTTAAGCATGACTGATTTGTGTTTCACTTTTCATTTTTCTTTATTTGAGAAACAGGACAGTTAGGAATGCAAACTGGGACTCGCATTCCATTAGGGTCGCTGTGTGTTAACACTTTGGCTTATTTTATCTTAACACATCCATTTTAAGGCATGTTTATACCCAAATAATCTCTTCTTCTAGCCCTGTTTTGATCTCCTGTGAAAATGTGATTCACCCTTAAAGACCCAAACATCCACCAGCACCCAAAAGCATCCACTGATCCAAAATGTTTAACACCTGATGATCTATTAATCCCATCAATACATGTAAATAATTGTTGTAAAATGCAGTTTGTCATCTTTTCATGGTCATCAGATGTGACCCATTTGAATGTTCAGAAGCTCCGTAGTTACCTTGGAAACACCGTCACCTTCTACAACACTGAGTTTGATCAATGACGGTGGATGGAGACGCTGGGTTTATGTCCAGTTAATGATATATTTGCCTGAAAAAGTCACTTTTTCTTCAGTTTTTGAATCAATAACCCTCCACTTTTATCTAAGTTATTGTGAACATCTGCGTGATCGGTGAATTAAATATAGCAAAATGCTTGATTTTCAGTGGAAACATGCAAAATACAGAGGACGATGTTATAATAAATTCTACTAAATCCCATAGGAAAGGTTAAATGGAGAAAAAAAAAAAATAATAATAATAATTTGGAAACTGACACACAAGTATCACTGGGTCTTTATGGGTTAAGTCAGCTACATACTATAAGTTTGCTGTGTTTTCTATCCTTAGTCAGAGAAAATTCAATGCATTTATATTTTGAGTAAATCACCCTAAAAGTACTGCTTTCTATTTTTAGTGTAAGAATGCAAAAAAGGCAGTCACCACCCATGTTTTGTTATTTGAATGAAATGGAACGTTAATTTTTTTTTTTTTTAATGTGTCCCTTTTACAGTAGATTATGAGACCGTGTTACGTAATTACCTATTGCTTCTCACTTCCCCTTTGAATTGTGTTTTGGATGACTGTGTAAGAAAACACTGCTTGACCTGGCACTACATACTGCTGAAACAATTAATATCCACCTGAAGAGGCTGGAAACATTACCTAGGCTGCACCTTGCTTTTTCCTGGCTCACTTCCACACCACATGGTTTACACAATCCTGCTCGGCAAGGGAAAATCCCACAGAGCCCTATTTAAGCGAGTAAAGCGCGCTGCCTCAGACAGACTCTCACTGAATGCCTTCAGGCGCTTCTCAAAACCCTACAAGCTCACAGTGACAAGAGACCGGCAGAAGAATAACAACACCTGTGGAACCATGACTGGCAGCAAACGTTGTCTCGTGGCAGTTCTCTGCTCCCTCGTCATCCTCACCAACCTTATCGGCAGCGCACAGTCATGTGAGTAAAACACCAGCGATACTTTGGATTTCTGTCAAATTTTACATTATTTCTGTGTATTATTTAAATATATCATTTTAACCCATAAAGACCTGGACATCTAAAAGGATCTACGGATCTAGACTGTTTAATATCTTCAGATCCAATAATCCTGTCAATACCTGTTAATAATTGGTGTAAAATGCAGTTTGTCATCTTTTCGATATGACCCATTTAGACGTTTAAAGGATCCGTAGTGGATTTGGAAACACTGTCATCTTCAACATTGATTCACCAGAAAAACCCATGGAGTTTGCATGTTGATAAATGAGAACGGATGGAGACACTTATGTTCAGTCATTGATATATTTGTCGAAAAAGTCTAAAAGAGTTTTTGTGTTTCTGATATGATAATCCTCTACATGATCAGTAAATTAAATATGAGAAGAAAATACTTGATTTTTACCGAAAATTCGCAAAATACAGAAGATAATATTACAGTAAGTGGTGATAAATCACTTAAGAAAGCTTTAAATAGAGAGAAAAATTCATTTGGGAACTGCCACAAAAGTCACAAAGGGTCTTTATGGGTTAATCCTGATTATAGAGGCAGTAGAATCAATACTGCACAGTTTTTATAGCTCATAAAAATCACAGCAAAGCAATTTGTTTGTAATCTGTTAGTCAAGAATGCAGATGATCTCACATTCTTTTATCATTTTATTACCAGGGAGCTGCTGCCTGACGTATGCGAAACGCCCATATTCATGCAAACGACTCCTGGCCTACAGCATCCAGACCATCAACACCGTCTGCGACATCAATGCCATCATGTGAGTTAACACTGACAGCTTTTATTAAATGCAATTAGAGAACGTAAATGTAATACACTTTAACCCTGTGATGCCAAATGTATCAAATTTGACACATGAGTTGTGAAGCCCTCTACATGATCAGTGTGATTTTTTTTTTTTTTTTTTTTTAACTTGAAAAACCTGATGTATACAATTAGATACATGCAATATGCAGAAAATCCACCAAGGGGGAGGAATTCATTCACCAGAGGCCTTTCCAGTGTCACTACAAGATTGTCATTAATGAGGAAGGAGGCAGAACTTTGCCAGTTTAGAAAAGGAATTACCAATTTGTTCGACATGTTTGTCTTATTATATTTTTGTTTGTTTAAAAATAATCATATTTGAGCATTGAGACCTGATGTGTCAAATTTGATACAAAATTAAAAATCATACATGGAAACTGATATTTACTTTTTCTGGGGGGGTTATTAAGGACCAATAAAAGCTCAGGTTTCAAAGAACTGGAATTATCTGTCAGTGATTTAATGGTTCAGGCTTTACAGGGATATGAATAAATAATGCTTATAACTGTAAGCGTTATTTGGCAAAATTGGTTGTAAACTTGCAAATTAATTAGTTAATTAATTTATTTATGTATTTGACAGGGACAATGCAATCAAACATAGTTACAAGTCTGCAGCTGATGTGACGTATATAAAGTTTATAGCTTAGTGCTAATTCTCAACTCCAGTCCCCGGTTGGGCTCTTCCACAACACTGCAGTACAATATAAGATATACATAATTTAAAATGATCATACGATACAATTCAATAATCCAGTGTTACATTTATATGACATGAGGCTTTCATTCATTCACCCACTCTCCCACACAATATATGCAATATTTACAGATGAGAACAGAATGATAGCCAGAATGTGCGTACTGTGGCACTCTAGGTTATTAAAGTTTTCTGTGCTGGGAAACTATAAAAATAATCAAACGTAGCTAAAGCACAAAATTAAGCTTTTGTTGAAGGTGTAAAGAGCAGCAAAAGCGTATGACTGGATTTTCCCGCCTGTTAAAGTGTAAAGTCTTATCGTGACTTTTTAATGACGCATAGTTTAGACATGAGGGTGTTCCACAGACACTGCGGGAGTTAATATACAACGACAGACGGGAGGAGGGGACAGCGCATTCATGTGGATCTTTTTTGATGTTTTTTTTTTTTTTTTTTTAATTGGATTCCACAGCTTCCACCTGCCAAATGGAAGGTTCGTGTGTGCCGACCCTTTGGAGAACTGGACTCAGAGGGGGATGAAGTGTGTGGAGTGAGTACAGCTTTACGTCATTTCGTGGAATTTGTGTGTTGATGATTCATATGTAACGGCTTATTCATGTTGTGTTTTATTTCATTGTTTTAGCACAAGACGGAAGAAGGAGGAGAAGGTCTTAAAGATGGCAACTTCTGGCAACTCCACCACCACCACCACATCACCATAAACTGTGCAAATGTGTCAAAGCTGCAGCATGAAATACACGTTCTTTATTATTTCTTTTAATATATATACCAAACAACCTAAGTTAATATATTGTTTCTTTTCATGTGTGTATATATCACACCATGTTCTTATTGTATTTATTCTGTTTTATAAACAGGGAAGCGTAGTATTTTTAATACATAGTGAGAATCTGTAGCTATATTGCTTCAGCACAAACAAAAAAAGCTTTGCTTTACAAAGTGATTGCAAAATGTTCAGTTATGTTTTATGTTTACTGACATTTGTGGTCAGATGATGGAGTATGAAACACTGTTCACAAAAGGGTAATATTTTAACTGTACATTATTTAATCCAAGACTATTAAAAGAATGTTTTTAAGAATAAAAAAAGTGCCTGTGTATTGATTTTAAAGACAATTCCACACAGGGAGCTTGTGAAATAATGGCATATACTGTATGAAAGCAACACACCACAACTGAAAAATGAGTACAAATACAATTTATTATGCACAACCTGGCCAAAAATCGCTACAGTGATTGATACTTTTTGGTCGCAACAGGTTCTTAATCCTTAACTGATGCAGTGACTTGCTTCTCGTTTATAAATAACCATGTGAGTAGATGATTAAATAACCATGTGAGTAGGTGAGTCTGTGGTTTCTTAAAAGCTGTAACTCAGAAGGGTCAGATTATTGGCCTCCATTAAACAAAATAAATGACTAAAACTGGATTAAAAACTGTCTAGTGCTTTATTAAACCCTGGAACCATAGTGGTGATGTCATCTTTGAGAAACAATTGTGGTCAGAAAAAGTCCTGAACCATGTTTGGTGAAATCAAATTGTAAAAAAAATAAACATTAGAACTCACTGATATGTTTAAAAGTGAAATAAGAGCATTAACGCAAACAAATTGTGAAGACGACTCAAAGGGTTTGGCGTAAACAGTTGTGTACCCTTAACCCATAAAGACCCAGAGCTACTTTTGTGGCACTTCCCAAATAAATGTTTCTCCATATTTAATCTTTCTTCAGTGATTTATCATCATTCATTATTATTACCTTCTGTATTTTGCAATTTTTCAGTGAAAATCGCACATGTTCCTGTATTTAATTTACTGATCATGTCGCTGTTCATAAAAAGCTCAGTTTAAAGTTGAGGCTTATTATATCAAAACCGAGAAAACTGAAGAAAATGTGACTTTTTCAGCAAAAATATCAATAACTGAATGGAAATACAAGCGTCTCCATCTGCTGTTGTTTATTAAACTCCAAAGGTTTTACTGGTGAATCGATGTTGCAGAAGATGACGGTGTTTCCACGTTCACTACGGAGCCTCTGAACGTCCAAATAGGTCATATCTGATGACCGTTAAAAGATGATAAACTGCATTTTACACCAATTTTTTTTACATGTATTAACAGTTTTAGTGGCTCAGAAGTTATTAAACATTTTAGATCAGTAAATAATTTTGGTTACCAGTTGCTGTTTTGGTCTTTATGGGTTAAGAAAACCACAAATTATTAAGGCAAAATAAAGGGCTACAACTTATTATAGAGCATGAAGACTGGACTGTACTGGTCTGACGAGTCCAGGTTGATTCTGTTGGTGAATAATGAGCGCATCAGGGCCAGAAGAGAGGCAGAGGAAATGATTACCCATCATGCCTAGTACCTACAGTACAAGCCTGTGGGGGCAGTGTAATAATCTGGGGTTGATTCAGATTCACACATTGAATCTGTTTCATCTTGTTCCAGCTCCATCAAAGGTTACAATAAATACGCAGTTTTATGTCAGAATGCAAATGTATCTGTATGACTTCATCAAACTGAAACTCTCCTACATGTTCTCCCATGTTCAAAGATGAATGAAATGAACTCAAGCAAGCATGAACTCCTGTATCAAGCAAAGAACTGAGGAGATGCTGAAATCAAAGGTCAAAACTGTCCGAAGCATTATTAAAACCTAGGAGCAGAGAAAAAAAAAAAAAAAGGGAATGATCAGAGAACATGTTTGGTGGAATCACATTGTAAAAACTAAACTTTACAACTCACCACTATGTTTAATAGTAAAAGTAGGAGCACATATGCAAACACAATGTGAAGAGAATTCAAGGGATTAGCCGGTGTAGCCTTAAGAAAACCACCTATTATTGAGGCAAAATAAAATGTGACTATTTACTATTAAGTATTAGACTGTTTCAATGGAAAATGGTCACGTGGTCTGCAGTGTGCGAAATAGGGTGAAAATTTAGGGGGGGTCACTGTTGGTGAGGCCTGAAGGGCCGAAGCCATTGCGGCCGGGGGTCTGGGGGCTGCTCAAGGCCCCCAGAAGCCAACGGTTCTGAGATGCTCTGAGATGCATTCTCAGCATTTTAGAATGACTAAATTTGG
>JAPQRP010000015.1:4600645-4612361 GCA_037367295.1 Apogon hyalosoma
TTCTCAGATGCTAAAGCTGCCCATTCTTCTTGGCAAAACACCTTCAGTTCCTTTAAGATTTGGGGTTTTCTTGCATGAACTGCATGTTTGACTTACATGTACACGTAAGACTTCTGTCACTGATTTTAAAGGGGCGGGGCCAATACAGAGGATTAAGAACGAGGGTATGTAAACTTATGATCAGGGTCATTTGGATAGTTTCTGTTGTCAGTAGGATTTAATAAGAGCAAACACATTTACATTTGTTTGATAATAAATGGCTTCACCAAACCGCTAGCCACGAGTGAAAGAAACGTTTTTGTATTATCATTCATATTCTCTGGAAAATGGACAAAGAATCGCAAATTCTGCTGGGGTATGTAAACTTATGAGCACAACTGTATGTGATTCTTACAAATAAAGCCTCAGGAAAAACCACAGACCACACACCCAGTTCTCTGCTCTCTGATACAGACTGTGACACAGTGCAGCTCTCTCAACTATTGCAAGAAACACTTGTTACCAGCAGAGGTCTCCGATGGGAAGGGAAACTCTCGCCGCTGTTACTGTGTTGCCTGGATCACAGCTTGCTTGCTCTTTACTGTATGTGCGTACATCCACCTACAAACGAGATGACGCAGTAGTGGATCAGATGTAGCTGATTTCACTTCTTTGTTTTGTTTTTGGTTATGACTGAACTGTCTATGCAGAGTTCCTCCTTGTCTGCATGTGTTTGTGAAAAATGCTTGGTTTCCACATTTGGATACATGCATCCCTATGAATACATTTGTAAGGGACATTAATTAATATCATTATAAGTTGTAAGATTGCTAAGATTCAGACTACAGTGGAATATTCATGCACATTAAAGACAACTGGACTTTTCTGAGCTTTACTTAATGAAACAAGAGGATTAAAGATTAAAAAAAAAAAAAAAAAAAAAAACTTTTTTTGAGAGCTACAGTATGCACATTTATCCAAATCCCCTGAAACTAAATTTCACTAACATGGTTACTTTATAGTACTTATATTATTTTTTTCAGAGACATGCCATCTGGCTGCTGATTTTTAGATGTATTTTGACAGTGGTACATGCATCACAATTGAAATTTTATGACATTTTTTGGGTCAGCGGCAGGATTTCTTAATATAATTAGTTAATATAATGAATGCAGATGGGTGACAAATTAAAGGAAAACCCAACATAAATTGTAATAGAACAGTTTCAATGCACCAGTAATGCCTAATTATTCCCACATTTGGTGTTTTGATGATGGTGGTGGAGAGCGTTGTTTAAAATATTAACTCTAAATCTCCAATACAGGCCATTATACATGATACCCACAATTTTCTTACCCATAATTACTCCACCTATATTTTATCCAGTCATTTGGTTCTACATAATATGAGGTCATTTTGATAAACATGTAATTTTTTCCCCCCAAATTTCTGCTCACAAAAACAAAACAAAACTAAACAAAACACAACAATCTAAGAGCAGCCCCACCTCTGTGGCTGTCTCTGGTATCTACCATTTTTTATGAAACATGACAATTTAAGAAACGATGAGAAAGAAAGAAAGAAAGAAAGAAAGAAAGAAAGAAGAAACTATGACAATTTAAGAAATGATAAGAAAGAAAGAGAGAAAGAAAATTTAATGATGAAAGTATGACAATTTAAGAAATGATAAGAAAGAAAGGAATAAAGAAAGAAAAAATAATGTAGATGAAACTTACAATGAAAGAAAGAAAGAAAGAAAGAAAATTTAAAGATGAAACTAACAATTTAAGAAATGATAAGAAAGAAAAAAGAATGTAAAGATGAAACTATGACAATGAAAGAAAGAAAAATAATGTAAGGATTAAAGTATGACAATGTAAGAAATGATGAGAAAGAAAGAAAGAAGCAGAATGAATGAAAAGATGAAACTATGACAAAGAAAGAAAGATAAAAAGAAAGACAGAAAGAAAGAATGGAGGGATGAGACAGAATGGAGGGATGAGAAAGGTGGTTTGGTGGTGGAGGACGCTGCTCTGTGGATGGATGTGTTCAGGTGAACTGAGGGTTCATTCGGTTCCTCGAACAGCACAAACTGACTGAGGTACCCCGTGTTTACTCGTCCCCGGATGCTCTCTCTCTCTCTCTCTCTCTCTCTCTCTCTCTCTCTCTCTCTCTCTTTAACACTCTCATGCGCGCGCACGCACAAACTTGCGCGCACACTCACACTCGCTCACACCGAAAGCTTGATTAATCGTCTTCTGCGTCTTCTGAGAGTCTTTTACCGCCGGTCAGATGAGCACGATAGTGTGGTTCAGGGGGGAAATGTAAAGCACGCGGACCCCCCCCCCCTCCCCAAGGGGCGCGTGCACGAGAGAGAGAGAGAGAGAGAAAGAGAGAGAGAGATGTTGTCGGGTGTGTTGAGCCCGGTGTGACTTATCTATCCTACGCTGCTGCCTGCGCGCACACACCTACGCGCACTGCTCTATCTGCCTGTCACACACACACACACACACACCGGGAGCGCAGAGCCGGAGTGGCGCACTGGCAACACGGGAGGAAAGAGCGTTAGACACCGGCGACACATGTCACACCGACACGCGCGGGGGAATGCGCCGGATTCCGTTGCGCACACGTCCGGGCTGCGCTGAGGGCTGCGCTGCGTTAACGGGACACGACACGGGGCTCCGGAGACTGGCAAACCGGACCGGGAGAGTATAAAGGAGTCACCTGGTTACAAAGGAGGAGGAGGAGGAGGAGGGGTGGGAGAACCGGGAAGGGGACTCGGTTTAACGGAGCTTTGTCTGTGGGTTAACACCTCTTGAGCGCAACGGAGAGTCGGCGCAAAGTTTCTTCGATGGCGCTGGTGATGGAGCCGGTGAGCAAATGGAGCACGAGCCAGGTGGTGGACTGGATGAAAGGTGAGTGCGCGCGCTCACGCACCGGCCGCACGTAGACACGGTAAAGGTTCGCGCGCGCACGCTCCCAACTAATCATGACTGACGGACATTGATGCAGAGGAGACAAGAGGAGGCTGGCGAGATGTTGGGGTGCGTGGGAGGTGTGTGTGCGTGCGTGCGTGCGTGACCGTGCATCATCCTGGCACCTGATGATCAGTGGGTGATGATGTAATGTTTGAGTGACAGGAGGAGAGCAGGCCAAACTTCACCCCTGAGAAGAGATACTTTTATCATGACAGGAATAAAGAAAAAAAAACAAAAAAAAAAAAACGGAAGAGTGATGTGAATAGAACTCAGCTTTACTCTTAAACATGTCAAAATCGTATCCTGTCCACTGCTGTCAAACTGAGATTAGTGAGTAAAGAGCAGAGCAGTACAGGTGTCTGTGACTCGTAGGCTATAATATGCATTAAAGCAATATTTATTAAAAAAAAAAAAAGTAATTGAGTTTTGTTTATGTGTTACCTTGTGGTTATCAGAAATTATAGTCGTGCATAATTCAAGAGGCAGTCTGCGCCCAGAGGCCTGGCGAACACTGTAAAACTCTTTTACACATTAAAAAGAAATGACCACAGCTGATACAGTGTGCTTTCCGGCTTCCAGTTCGCCCTTTCCTCTTCTTGTGGATAATAGATCCGTGTAGACAATGTGACGTAGTGTACTTATCCTGCGTTTTCTGCAGGCGCGCTGGGGTTTTACATCAGAAAATCAGATTTTACCATTAGTGCCTCAGAAAGAAATGCCCTGTTTCGGATTGCGTTTGTTAATTTTTTATTTACCTCCGCTGCAATACAATGCAACATGCTGCCAGACTATTTATAGCACACTGTACGTTGGCCACGACTAATCTGGCATCATATATTACCACAAAACTGACTGCCATAGTCAAGCTCAGTCCATTAATAACGCTAACTGTCTGGTTTAATTAAGCTTATATTAACAGCCAAGTCTTAGGACCCAATGCCAATGCTGTAATTTAGTCCCATTAAAACAAGTCATATATCATTTCTACTTATAACAGTGTGAAGGGCATTCAGAACTGTCTAAATCATCAGGTTTTTACAGCATTTCAGGCTTGTCCTTCTGGATTTAAGAGCCACGGTGAGACTTAAATTGTCCTCCGAGCTCCTCCAGTTCGTAGTTAAGTTCCATGACCGCAGTAGGAGAAACTAGAAGGAGACTTCTGGACGTGCAGGGAGCAAATAGTGACATCTCCGCAGAAAATGCAATTTCCTCTATGCATGTGATCTTAGTTGGGGGTGACTTTTATAGGGAATGCAGATGGATGGTCTTTGGCTAGCTCTGTAGCGTTTAAAGTAATGCTTATCAGTGTATACACAGTCTCTGAAAGGAAAAATAAAAAAAAAAAAGGATAAATACACTAAATAGGCTCAAAGGTTTGCAGCAAAATATTTGTAGTTTGCTCCTTAGACTTGATTAACTTGGATTTAAAGACAGTGTAGTGGTGGCGAGTCCACTGAAGTAATAAATTAAATGGCATTGCAATGGCCACATTTCTAAATAAACTGTTGATTCACTCACAGTTAATGCACTTTTCAGTGCATATCCTGACATTGTCCCGGATAAATTACAGCCCAGTTTAGCAGTGCAGCCTGACCCTCAAAAGTGAATTTAAAAAGTGCATAAATAATTAGATTTAAGATCCAGTGACACATATACTGTGACGCATAATGTTATGGATGTTAATGGAGAAGATAAAAGTAATTCTGCCTTCATGAACCTCCAGTCGTATGTCAATTAAAATGCATTATAATTATGCGACGAGGCACATTTAACTGCGATCTCCATAATATTCTCTGTATCGTCTGAATCCAGCGCCGTGTTATATGTGTGAGAAATCTGACCTGCTGACCTTCAACCCTTTATAGGGCACTCGTAGAAATACATGGTCTGTTATTGGTGGACATAACAAGACTTTATTGCTTTTTTGTTGTCATGTAGAAAATCAATGTTAATGAAGTTACCGTATTTGGTTCCTTGCCTGTAAGTGGCCAAAAGAACCAAAAAATCCAAGAAGAATATATAACAAGTGGTTCCAGGCACAACAAACTCCGCCCCTCGCGTATATTGTTTCTTATTTTGGCATCGATCCAGCTGATGTCATCATGTCTGTGCGTGTGCTGATGTCAGCATATCAATTGCCTCTATATATGTGCCAAGTTTGAAGTAAATTGAAACAAAATTGATGTTTTTTATAGACGTTTGACATTTAGCCCATTATAAGTGAATGGGAGAAGAAAAAAGATTTTAAAAATTCATAAGAAATTTGAACTTTGACCTACTTTTTGGAAAATTTAACCACGTCTATTCTGGGTCACTGGCAATGTATAAACCCAGTTTGATATGAATTCAGCCAACAGTTTTGCTGCTACAGACATGTTAAATTTCTCCCATTATAAGTAAATGGGGAAAAAAAAATTTAAAAGTTGATAAAAAATTCAAACTTTTGCTGCTAGAGTGTGAAGAAACAAACAAACAAACAAACAAAGAGAACCGAAAACAATACCCTTAGGGGTAAAAATACAAGACACTTGTAATGGGAAAGGAACTTGCATTTTAGAACATTAGACCAACATGCGTGCTGATCCAGACCCCTGTCCACATCCACATGATCCTTTTGAACATCATTCCTTACATTAGTACCATTACTTCACGGTACCGAACCAAGCCGGTACACTCACTGTTCATGCGGAGGTGGACTTTACAGACCCTGGAGACCACATTGGACCTGATACCGTTGCCTCACTGTCCTCACTGGAACTGTTTCTGTCACTGTCTTGTCATGTGTGCAGAAATGACCAAAAATAGTCACTTGCTCGATAAACGGTTAACAGTTTCTTCTTTGGGTCCATTTTGGTGTCCATTTTTAGTGCCGAGATGTATCATCGCTTCATGCTTTCACCGAGTTCAGATCACAAACACAGCCTCGTCCAAAGTCCCACCCTCCACACGAACTGGGAAAAATGACTAATAACAACTAATATTAGCAGTTATTGTTATTCATCAGGTTTGTTTATTGAATAAAAAGCAGGCCGGGGGAAACTACTGACTCACACGCTTCAGCAGAATGCAAATAGAAATCGTGACAAGTATTTATTTACATGATGTACTGTGTCTTTTCTCTCGGACCTCAACATGGATGGGTTATCGGTTGGTCATGTGCATATGGCATGTGTTTATATGTGCCCTTGTATATATATGTGTGTGTGTGCGTGTGTGTGTGTGTGTGTGTGTGTATGTGTGTGTGTGTGTGTGCAGTCAGTGTGTTGGTGGATGGTGAGCTGTTCGTCTCAGACCGTCTGTGCAGAACAGCTGACAGACACACACACACCCGCTCGGAACAGAAGGCTCCACCCGGGCCTGCAGACACACACACACACATACACACACATACATACATCCACGTATACACACAACACACGTGGCATGCTTTAGTGTGGTATTTGGTTCACGCTGGGTCTCCTGGGTGTGTCTGTGGCGACAGAAAGAAACGTGATACTGTATTTATATGTGTGTGTGTGTGTGTATTGTAACATACAGATCACATATGCCACAGGCGTTCGGGACCAAAAGCTCTGGGCATTGTTGATTTGGCAACAGTGTAGCTTTGACATAGTAGAGGCTAAAACAATATGGGAGTGGTAACTGTAAGATGAGAGCCTGCATAGCTGGGAATGCTGGGACTTTGGCCTGCGCTCACCTCCCGTTATCATCTGTTCGTGCAGGATGTCGGGCAAAATTCTGCCTCATTTCCATTGTATGAGTTTGATCGCCAGACCAGACTGATCTCTATAAACGGCGTCGTACGTCACGTCAGTTCTTAATGGCATTCGGCGTGCTGTACCCACGCATTTTCGACCTTTGGCGTGTTATTCAGCGCCATTTGATCGCTTGTCTTTTTTCGCCAAGATCTCCGCCAACTCGAGCTGCACAATATGACGTTTCAGCATCGACATCGCGATGTACGTGTGCGCACTAGTCGCATCGCAGGTCCTGCAATGTAGGTGGCAAACGAAGTCAACGTTCTCGTCTAATTTCAACCTGGGTACCTGACACACACTGGGCGCAGCGATCCACCAATCGCATTCAGTTGTAATCAGTTTGCCGAAGCAGACCACGCCCCTGCACATGGAGTGAGTCGCTGGCAACGACATTGAAAAATGAGCAACAGACAAGGGAAAAATCACCGAAAACGAAGACTCGGTGCCAAAAAGAAAAGCAACGTCAGTTATCTGGAATTATTTCGGCTTCTAGAAGGATGATACTAAACATGTTCTGTGGCGACAGTGCCTCGCACCTGTCGCCGCAACATGAGGAACCACAACTGATTAGTTTGACCGTTTACGTCGGCGCCACACAGCTGTTATTATCCTCCTGAGTATTTTTTTACATCGCAGGGTTAAAAAAAAAACGCAATGTCAGTTTTCTTCCAATATCGTGCAGCCCTATCGCCAGACCAGACTGATCTCAATAAATGGCGTTGTATGTCACGCCAGTTCTTGTGGCATTCGCCGTGCTGTGCCCACACATTTTGGCCTTTCGCGTGCTATTCAACGCCATTTGATGGTGTGTCAATTTATGCCAAGATCTCCGGTTTACATAACCCTAACCCCCGACCCTAACCCTAAGCCTAACCAAGTACACCTGCTGACCTAATTTGTGAGGTACGCACGGATCGGATGGACCGGTGGGGTGGGGGTGAATGAATAAGATGGGGGAATAATGCGTAAGAGCGGGGAGAGAGAGTTCTCTGTAAGTACAGCGACGTACCTCTCTCTCTCAAATTTCACTCTGTACTCACAAGCCCTGTGGACGTACATCTGAAGGCGCCGATGACCCTACCCCTAACCCTAATCCTAACCCTCAGTGCGTGGTATTTGATGCATCCATTCAGGTTGGACAGGGGGCTACTAACGGCGTGAACATACACACGGAAAGCTAATAAAACATACAGATAACACGCCAATTAAAAGTGGTGTGTATATTTACTCGAGTCATGGTACCACCTTGGCCAGACTTGAAACTCAGCAGTGAAAGTGGTTTGACACACAAGTGAAACCTGCCGAAGTGATAGTCACAGTGTCGAGGATCAGAGGATTTTTGAAAGTGCGACCCGGGGAGTCTCCAGAGAACCTAGATGTTTTAGGGTGATTGATTATTTCAGCTCACGGATGAAACGTGGCGCTTAGAAACCCCTTTGGTTTGACTCAAAAAGCCCACGGTGCACCTTCAAAAGAATCATGAACGAGGCTGATTATTTATTGAGCGTTAGGGGACAAACTGAACAGCAGGACGGCACAGACATCGGAGTCAAAGTGAGGCTCGTATTTTATTGTGAATTGCATTTACAACCAGTTGGTTAAAGCTCGCAATTAACAAAATGTGTCATCTTGTCTTGAAATCGCTTTGATAAATCTTTTGAGGAATAAAAGAAATATATTACAAACCTGCTGTTGTACTTTTCTTTGAAATTCATTGCTCACTTTTTTATAAGCCAAGCCAGTTTCACTTCAGCTCTACTGTGCTTTTCATCATAAAAATCTGGATTTACTTTCGATTTTTACCCAGCACCATCTCCTTCATATGTTTTTCCCTTTGGCTTGTAAATTTTTTAGGTTTTTAATGTGTATCTCATTTGAAAAGACACTATATTCAAATTTTCCCAACTTTAAATGCCAAAGAGAAGTGCAAATTTACACCTAGTCCAGTAAATCATGCTTAAATCTGCTTCTTGCTCACTTTGATGCACAAACAAAACTTCATCTTGTATGATTTTCTTCTCTTTTTTTCTCTTGCCTGCAGCAAAGTAGCATTCTTCTTGCTTCAGTTGCCTCCTTCCACTGACTTTTTTATGCATTAGGCCCCTGGGCTTTTTTAGCTTTTCTAATTATATTGGCACAAGACTGATGTGATATGGGGAGTAAAGCAGGGTGAATTGCTTTTTTCAAACATTACTCAACCAGAAAAAGCCTACAAATAAGAAAGGAAAGTGAAATGGCTGTTAGAGGATATAGTGCAAAAGCCGGTTTGTCGCAGGAAAAGAGTTCATCCGGTTTATTTCCCCAAAGCAAAATCATCCCAGATGACATTCAGACTCAAACTGGCAACCTACTGATCGTAAACACACTTCTAACCAACAGGAGCCCTAAAATCCGGCGTTTACAAATCCCAGGGACAGAGTAAAAGCCAGTCTAACTTTTATTGTTACCGGAGCTTCAAAACGCTTGGAACAGATGACACATAACCCGACTGGGAGGACCAGATCTTTTATAGGACTCTCAAACATCCCAGAAGTCATCGCAAAATCCAGTTTTATTAGACGTGTGTGTGTGACTGAGAGAAAGAGGGTGTTTGTGGGAGTTTGGCTCGCCTGCTGTTGTGAAAAGTGTGCCTCTGTGGGAGTTAAGAGTGTGAGTCAGCTATGAATCACACTTTTCTGTATCGGTCAAACACATGCACACACATGAAGGTACGCACACACGTACAGGCATACTGTACGTTCAGACATGTGAGCATTAGAATGCGACGATTATGCAGATTTATACAATAAGCCACCGTGGACTGAGCTGCTGATTGTTAGTTCGTAACAAAACGCGAGATTTTTTTTTTTTTTTTTTGTAATGTTGCATTTTCGACTGTAAATGCAATCCTTACACAGCAGCCATATGCGGTATGCGCGCATGTATTAACTGTAAAATACCATTTTGTTGTCTTTTCGTCTTTTGTGTGGGTGGGTGTGTGTGTGTGTGCCCTCGCCGATGTCACTCACGATTTGACTCATCCATATTCAAAGCATTCACGCTCTCCCTCACTGCCAGTGATAAGCGCTGCTGATTATCAGTGAACTTTTGCTGCACAGTGTAGCTCTCCCCTTCTGCTTCCCTGCCTCTCTCTGCCTCTCTCAGCGATAGTAACACTTTCCCTGTGAGAGCCAACATTGTTTTTAATCAGCTTCACGTCTATTCGGAAGTCTCTGCCATTAACACTCATTAAAACACAACTCCCGCTGCAAGTGAAAGTACTTGAGTAAAAATAGCAGTACCTCAACGTTAAAGCTGCACCTCGTATAGATGCCGAAACGGCGGACTCGTACAGAATCTAACCTCCCAATGAACAAAAGTGAGGAAATTCGCTAGAGCAGGGGTGTTAAACTCATTTTAGTTCTGACCTCAAGTGGGTCAGACCAGTTAAATAATAACATAATAGTCTATAAATAATGTCAACTCTGAATTTTTATGTCTTTCAGTGCAAAAAATAATGTTCAATTATGAAAAAATTGACATTTACAAACTATCCAAACAAAAAAGACGTGAATAACCTGAATAAACTGACATTTCTTAACCCATAAAGAGCCAAACTGCCCCTGGCAACCAAAACCATCCAACTTCTGAACCACTAAACCTTTCAATACTTTGAAATAACTGGTGTAAAATGCAGTTTATCATCTTTTCATGGTCATCAGGTATGACCCATTTGGATGTTCATAGGCTCCGTAGTGAATGTGGAAAATACGTCATTTTCTACAACATTGATTCACCAGTAAAACCCATGGAGTTTGATAAATAACAGTGGGTGGAGATGCTTGTTTTTGCATTCAGTTGTTCATATCTTTGCTGAAAAAGTCACTTTTTCTTCAGTTTTCTCTGTTTCTGATATAGTAATCCTCAACTTTAATCTTTGCTTTAATGAAGATTTACATTATCAACAAATTAAATACAGGAAAATACCTGATTTTCAAATTCATCCTGGCCAGATTGGAACCCTTTGGCGGACCAGATTTGGTCCACGGGCCATATGTTTGACACCCCTGCAGTAGAGGGAGGGGTTTTGGATGATTTTAAGCCCATTCAACCGCAATGATGAGTTTGGGGACGGATGCTGGCAGATGATACTCGCTCCAAGTCACAGTTCTTGATCATCCGGGACGTTAGACGGGGTTGAAGCCAGGACGCCACTGCTGACTGACCCTTTTTCTGACACAATCGTATCGTGAAAATTAACACATAAGCCCTTTTCAGAACAGAATGTCATCGTAATGACATTTCAGCTGATGATGAAAGTGTGAAATACTCGCCTGTGAATGTTTTGCATTAAAAGTAAACATACTGGGAGTGATGCGAGACGTGACTGTGTTGTGACACTGCAGCAAAACATGTGAATATATTCATGCCAGGTCATTAAATAGAAATAGTAATAGATAAAATATCACCTGGAGCCTCATATGCGGCGTGTACACTATCTGGACAAAAGTACTGGGACACGTTGAACAGTGGTCTGGGCCACAAAACAATAATAACACGTCATAATATTGTTTTATATAGAGATAAATATCATTGCATTGCATTGCTTAGCCTCAGAGATGGTTTTTACTTAATTTCCCACAACATTTATTTATTTATTTCTTTTGCGTGACTATGATTTTAAATGTTCAACCCTTAAATTACTCAAATATTTTCCATTCCTTCACTGTAAATAATAATCTACTCATCTACTTTCTTCACATCTCACTTAGGAAGAAAAATCTCCCATTAAACTTTAAGGAAATATTGATGTTTATACCTCAAATCAGCTTAAACTCGACATCTTATGAGCTGTAGCGATGATGTGCCCCAATAGTTTTGTCCATATACTTTATAAACATCAATCATCAAAGCAATGATAACAATTTAAACACAACTAACCAATGCAATTAAATTATATTAATCACAATATAAAACTACATTGTGACATTTGTTATTATTGTTTTGTAGCCCAGACAT
>JAPQRP010000015.1:4675104-4692075 GCA_037367295.1 Apogon hyalosoma
CAGACCCAAGCAGAGCATTTACAGTTTATGGAGACCACAGGGAAATGTTTGAAAATGCATAATTCCATTTAAAAAAAAAAAAGTTAAATATCACTCCTTTAAGAGAAGTGAAATTTTAACAATATTGTACCAATTACTAAATGTTTTATGCCTTTGTAGATCCACTGAAAATGTGGAAATGATAAACTGAGGCATAATTTTGTTAAAATACGCTTATTTTTCTTCAGAAATTTCAGGTTGTTCTGTGGTTGCTCATGCTGTTCACATTTTTCAAAGGATACAATGCAGATGCAAACATTTCCATAATGTAATTTTACTTTTTTTTCCCACTGTTATTATTTTACTGGTCCGGCCCACTTGAGATCAAATAGGGCTGTATGTGTCCCCTGAACTAAAATGAGGTTGACACTTCTGCTGTGGGGATCAGTAAATTGTGATGTTTTAGTGCCTCTCATACCCTTTATCTCGCTGCCAAATGCATCCGACCAAATCCCCACCAGTTCACGAAGACACTCTGAAGGTAATTGGCTCGTTTCATATTCGTACTCGCCAGAGAATACACATCCATTTTGGACATTTTCTGAGCTTTGCTCTTGGGGTATTTTCAGGCTAAAATGTCAAATTTGCACACAATATACTCCTGTGGCATGAAATTGGCAGAGCAGTTATCTTCCCAGTGTGAATTATTTCTGTTTTCTGTTTCATTTGCATAAATTATATATTTTAGTACCGTTAGAAGCCTGGTTTCTGACTCTACCTGTCTACCTTTTACATGCAAATGAATTTAATCAGACGCAAATGTGGCTAAATTAGCTAAAATTCCTGTGAAAATAAACACTGCTGTATTTGATTGAAAATGTTAAATATTGCTCATGTATTTTTTTGTCTTTATAGTGAAACAAAACTAAAAAGAAGTGCATCGACAAACTGTAGTGCTTCTCTTCTAATGTAGTGATTATTTTACAGTTGACAGTGATATTCACCAAACGTGTTTATAGTAACAGTTGAAAATGTAATAAACAATTATTTCTTCAGTCATGCACCTTCATAGATTAATCAGTCGATCTGAATCAGCGACAGGTGAGAATAAATGGTTGTTCTTGTATATGTCAGCCCTGTGATGGGCTCGAATTACACGCAACATTTAGGTAGTTCGGCAAGGCTCCGGCATTCCCATGACCATGTCGAGGATTAAGCAGGTCAGAAAATGAGTGATTTCATCAACAGCTCTCATCTCTTTTTCCTCTACTTCTGTTTTTTCCCGTAGTACCGTTCCAGTCCTGCAGGGGGCAGCAGTGAGACTGGCTCGCCGGGCCGCTCTTCTTCATCTCAGAGACGTTCCTGGCAGGACTTGATTGAGACGCCATTGACTGAGGCGGGACTGCACTACCTACAAACTGGACCATTAGGTGACTTTAAGGACCCAACTGATTACTGTCGTTGTTGCGTCACATGTTCATTTTCAGGACTTGAGGATGGGTTTTATTTATTTATTCATTTATTTATTTATTTATTCATTTATTTATTTATTTATTTATTTAGGATAACGGTGGACTTCTTTGGGATAAACAGTTGGTGCTTGGGGTTAGGATCTGTAATTAACAGTGTGTCAGGTGTTAAACGTGAATAAACCAAAGACTAAAGGTGTGACGGTGGTGCTACAGGTAGAAAAAAAAGACAGGTTTTTATTCGGTGGCAGTAGAAGCTTGCTGCCAAATGGTTGTCGAGGCAGCGGCACCCGCCATTTCCACTGGTAGATGGCAGAGTGGCCAAGGGAGGAAGATATAAACCAAGGAGGATTAGAGCTACTGCAATAATTATATATTAACTCTATAATCCTATACTGTACGGTCCACTTACTAAATAGCATCGTAGGGATTTAGAGCAAGTGCAACACAATCAGTGGGTGGTTCTGGTGGTGGGCAGGTCCAAGTTAAGCCTTGAACAAATATGTTAATTAAAATGATCAAAAAGCTCTGTGGGATTGATTTATTTCTGTCATTTTCTGGACACATAATGTTGCTGAACCTAGACCTGATCAAGTGAATCAACCCCAGGTCATAACACTGCCCCCACAGGCTTGTACTGTAGGCACTAGGCATGATGGGTAATCAGATTAGCAATTCTTGTCCGCGACAAAGTTAGTACGGGTGAGTGTTTTACCTTTTTGCGTCCGCAGTGTCTTTTTATCAAAACGCTCACCCTTACTAACTCTGCCGCAAACAAGAATTGCTAATCTAATATAAGAAAACGACGAAATGAACATAATCAATCTTCTCAGTCCGGACTGAGCAGACCACGTGATCTTTTTCCATTGAAACACAGTCCAGTCTTTGTGCTTTCTATCAGTCCGATGGTTGTTTAATAAATGCGAAGCCACTCCCTGCGTCAGTTAAAGGGTTAAAGAAGTTGTTGCAGCTGAAACATATTATTAATCATCGCAGTAATTATCCAAAGGTAGGGTCCTACTTATTTATTCCGTTGAATCCAGTAGGGGACTTTCCATTTGGCCAGGCTCTGTATATGTACACTACTTTATTTTCCATGTGAAAGTAAAAATGCATTGCTTTGCTCTTGTTTATAGGCTGTAGATGAATATACTGACCAAAGCTTCACTTCTGTTTTGTGTTTTTGTTGGGTTTTACGTTGTGTCATCTCAACATCGCAGAGGACGCTGTCTTTGTCGAGCCTGGCCCAGGGGGTGGGACAATGACGGCCGGTGCGGTTTATACTCTTCCTGCACAAAGGAATGTCCCGTTGCCAATGGCGATGCAAAGGCTCATTCCTATGGCAACCCAGGGAGGGAAACCCCGCAGCTTCACACTGCCACGAGACAGCAACCTACACACACTCCTCACACCCCCTGCGAAAGACGAACAGCAAACACACAACGGTGAGTTTAAAGAGTCAGGACCACAGTGCAGGCGGTGGAGAAACAACAAACAGCACTAAGCACACGTAAAGCTTTATTATGATGCCGGTGTGTGGTTGTGAGTGGAAGCAGAAAGGAAAACTGTGTCTCATTGTGAATGACTGTCAACCAGCAGGGACTGGAAAAAAAAAAGAAGATTTTTAAGGTGAAGACATTGACGTCAGCGCATGTGCCCAAAATAAAAATGCTCTCTGGCACACATGTTTCCATTTAAATCATCATCTGTATGTAGTAACTGACCTAATAAAGCTAATGAGACAACGGTGAACTGGTTGCCAAGGTGAACCCAGTGGCATACAGGAAGGAAGTCCCGGACTAAAATAGTAAATAAGACTGATTAATATAATCAATGTAAGGTAATTTAATCTAAAAACAACAACCATGTCACATCCCATTCCATTAGCTAAGTAGAGAAAACAGAACTGTAAGTGCATACAAAATCCCTGAGGCAGAAGAGGACAGACAGGACCATCATTAATAATCTTTCTATGACTAATACTAGTCATTATACCATAGAGCGCTGAGTTTGAGGAGTGTGCTGCTGTCCTCCAGTGGTTGCTTTGAGATATAACTATAAGTGTGTAGAAGTTTTTGGCAGCTGTTTCACCTGTAACTTTATAGCATGTGACACAGTGGCTAGAGTCTTTAAGAACTTTTAGACTCGCGGCCAAGAGGGCCGGTAAAAGTAAAAATCCACACGCCAAGAATCCCAAACCATGCATACACAATATAATTTAATATTAAATGATTGAGAAACACCTTGAAAATGATGAGGGGATCTCGGGAACTGTTCTTCAATATTTCATATGAGTAGGTTAACCCATAAAGAGCCAGTGTTACTTTTGTCGCAGTCCACAAATTAATTTTTCTCCATATTTAACCTTTCTTAAGTGATTTATCATAATTTATGGTAATATTGTCCTCTTTAGTTTGAGTTTTTTTTCAGTGTAAATCAGGTATTTTCCTATATGTAATTCACTGATCATGTAGATGTTCATTAAAACTCAAGAGTAAATTCAGAGGTTATTACATCAAAAACAGAAAACTGAAGAAAAAGTGACTTTTTTAGTAAAATCTATTATTAACTGAACATAAACCTAGTGTCTCCATCCACTGTTGTTGATCAAACTCAATGGGTTTTACTGGTGAATTAAACTTGTAGAAGATGACTGTTTCCACGGCAACTACTGAGCCTCTGAACGTCCAAATGTGTCATATCTGATGACCATGAAAAGATGAATAACTGCATTTACACCAGTTGTTTATATGGACTGATAGGATTAGTGGATCAATATGTATTAAACATTTTAGATCAGTAAATGGTTTTGGTCACCAGTGGTTGTTTGGGTCTTTATGGGTTTTAAATATGCTTCTGTAAAAATGAATTCTAATTCTTGAAAATGCTGTGATTAAAGAAAAATGAACTTGAAAATATCCATCTTGGCAGCCAAATTCCCCACAACAGAATACAATCTCCAGCAACTGTATTGGCTTCATGAAGATACCATAACTTGAAAAACTGAAAAACAATGATCCAGGTACATCGCAATTAAAATCTGAAAGAAATTTCTGTGTAAAATCTGTAGATGGAGGGATTGATAGAAAATCATTCACTATGACCTTGACCTTCGACCTTTCAGGTTAAAACTTTTTGTGGCACCGGGTTTTGTACTAAAACTAGTACTAGGTTTTAAATATTCCACCCCTTGTTAAATGGGATTCTGAATTTTGAGAAATTTTGCTGACCTTGACTTTTGACCAAGAGCAGCCGAAATGTTATTATCTTGAGCTCTTGTCATCAGGAATTCACACAAAAAAATTATGTTAGACTGCTAACAGACAATAAAAATGTAATACAGTAAAATAAAATAAAAATAAATAAATAAAATAAAATAAACACATTTTAAATGTTTTATACAGCCTTTTTGGCTATTCAGATATTTATTTGTGACTCAACAAGGTGCACCCGAATGCACCATAAAGTCCCTGTTCCTGTGTCAACATTTCTGATGCAGTCTTAGCATGATGTCAACATGCAATAGAGAATCATTACTGTCTTTTTTCCTTTTCTTTGTTATTTATTTATTAAGATTTTCTTTTAGAATTAAAATTGACTTTTTTTTTTTATTATTTTATACCAGTAAATGGTAGATATCCTTCAATCAACAGACACAAAAAAACCTTACATTTCCTCGCAAAAGAAGTAATAGTGATGCAGTAAAAATATGTCCCTGTTTTACATGACCTGTGTTACCATTCAAGTATTGATTTCTGACTAACAAGGTGGACCTGAACGCACCATAAAGTCCCCGTTTGCACCCACCTTCTTGGCTGTACAAAACAATATTAACTTCAGAGGCTATGATTTTCTCCTGAATTCACTGTGAACTCAGAAGTAACATACCTGTAAATGGTATGAAAAGGAGATTCATTCTTGTCTTTTTTGCTATAAGACTACCTTGGTATTTAAACAGTACATTCCAGAATTTACTCCCACAACACAAAACCTACCCACATTTAGTCTTTGGTGGGTTTGGATCCCGCCTGTGACACAAACTATGACACAAAGGTTTCATTCATCATTAAAGTTGCGGTTCTGTGTGTGTGACTTTGAAGGCAGCAGCGAAGGCGCGTCCTTGGGTGACCTGTTTCGTGCGTGTGAGCAGGGCGGAGTGTGTCCTCTCGGCCGTGGATCAGACGGTAAAGGTCAGTCCGAGTTCAGACAGTCCTTTCTCCATCGCGCCACCGACCCTCAGCTGAACGAACGCCTCCACCGCCTTCGCATACTGACCTCCACTCTCAAGGTGGGTCGACACATTCATCTGCACACTGGAAGTAGCGCTTGACGGATAAATGTCCACGTGCACGTTTGTATGCAGACGTCTGAAATCTCAGGGAACTTGTTGCTGTTTCTCAAAGGCGACGCAACACACTGTATTCTCCATAAATCCATCTACACCCCTGATCCATTGGGTTCCAGTGATTACGTTTGCAGTTTACTCTACCGTATACACATAATCATTTCCAAAGTATCTCTGTCTTGTTAGTTGAAGTCATCTGTCTCAGTCTGTCTCCTCCTTTTCTATCTAGCTTTGTCGAGCAGCCATCTGTGGCTTCACGCTTTATGAGCTCTGGTTATGTTCCTGGGCTTGGGTGCCTGCGAATGGCTCTTTTGCTGTGGCTGTTTTCTCGTCTCCAGAGTTTGTATCTTTGTTGCTTTCTCCGTGTACGTGGGCGGGGATGGTTGGCGAGGGCGTTGGGGATTTATCGCTTGTACGTGTACTGTAGCTAGACTTTTGCGAGGACCTGTGGCTTTGTGGCTGCCGGTTGGGTGGAGGAGCTTCAATGTCTGTTCCCTGTCTGGCGTCTCTTAAAGGAATACACTAAGTTTTGGGTTTCATCCAAAAGTCAGCTGATTAGTGGAGTAATGAGAACATCGACACACAAGACTTTGCTGTGATGCTGTTTGGCCTGACTACACTTGGTAGCTAGCGCATTAAAAATCTACAATACACATCTTTTTGGATCGTCTCGTCGACATTTTGACTTAAAAGTGGCAGGAAGCAACAACGTATCGTCCATGTAAAATCCGAGATGCAGCGTCCGAATGCAACATGACAACTTCCTGTAGCTTTAAAGGAATGATCCCAGTCTCCTCACATAGTTTATTATTTCAACACTGGTTTCAGATCAGCCTATGCCAGTGTTTTTCAACCTCGGGGTGGGGTCGCCTGAAATTTCTCGTACCGTAATTTCCGGTCTATAAGCTGCTAGTTTTTTCACACGCTGTGAACCCGCAGCTCAAACAATGATGCGGCTAATTTATGTTTCACGGGCTAACGATCGATCCGGCTGCACGTAAGCTTGGCATCACTGAATCGATGGTGAGACGTTGGCGATGGCAGCGTGAAGCTTGGGTGCGGCTTATAATCAGGTGCGGCCTGTAGTACAGAAAGTATGGTAATTGATAAAAAAGAAATTACGGTACATATAAAAAATATTTTATAATGATTCAGTGTACATTTCATTATAATTAAAACACTGCACACTTTTCCTAATAAAAAATCAAGTTCAGATAAAATGCAGGATATAATATCTGAGAGGGCGTATCTTGATTGACCCGATCATGTGACCGCGTGCGTTACTATTCTTCAACCTGCCTGAACACGGTCGCAGTCAGAAAACCAGACCGATCAGAGAATGGAAACATTTCTTCGCTCGCCTTTTCCCGCTAAGACACGTCCAAGAGAAACTGAGAAGCAGACACCAAAAAGGTGCATTATATACATTATATAGCCTAAATGTCATCGAAAATTAACATTTATTTGCAGCATAGTATGGCAAACTATTACATGATCAAAAACAAATTAATTTTATCAAAAAAATGTCTCCGTTTTGAACGTGTGGGGTCGCCAGAAATTTGAGATGTTAAAATGGGGTCACGAGCCAAAAAAATGTTGGGAACCACTGGCCTATGCCCAAAGAACGGGTATCAGTGTTGGGATTTGGCCTGAAATGATCGGATTGTTGCATCCCTGCCCATTTCACTGTGGATGTTCAGTATGCCGGCACTTTTCCCCGGATCAATCTGACTACACAGAGTCGACTTACAAGATCAGGCAGCCTTATCTAAGGTTACCGGTGCATTAAAATATCAGTTACTCCACATAAGCAGGTAAAGCAAGTACTAAGTCTGGTGTCTTTATTCTCATTGATTCAAAAAGTGAAGCCTCCCCAAACTTAGTGTATCCCCTTAAGTGTGTGTCTTGCTTTCGTGTGTCTCCGTTCTAAAGCATAGTGGCTAAAACACAAAGTGACCCGCCCCTCCTCTGTTTCTGCATCCCCATAGGACAGGGAGGGGGAGCTAGCGCTGATTGACAGGCTGTTGGCCAATCCCCAGCTGTCGTCGGCAGAGTTCCAGGAGTGGAAGAGAGCCTATCAGGAGCTGTTCACTCAGGAGCCCGACCCGACCGCTGAATCCGACCCCGGCCCTCCCCTGACCCCCTCGCTCTCCCACACACACTCCTACATCGAGACCCACGTCTGATGTGCACGCCCATCCTGTTAAAACACCCCCACGCATATATACCGCTCAAGACGCTCCATCATCTGATTCTAGAGGTGAACGGACCGAAGTTGACACATTTGTGCGGCTTTTCCGCCGCATCGGGGTTGTGAAGGTTTCGCATCGGTGCAGACAGTGACGGACGGTGTCAGGAGAGCCGAGTAGAGACAGCACAATACGCTTTCAGCCGCCGCAGTGTACAAGTGCAACATGACAGCTTCCTGAGTAGACGCCAGCGCTTCTGGGTATTATCCGTGCCCTCCGTGTCACATCAGTCCACAAAACGATTGGTTACGCCACTCCAACTGGCTCGGGGGCCGGAACATAAACTGGTTCTTATATATTTACGTGTGAGCTTCTGTGCTTTATACCTAAAACACCGTTCATGGACGCACCATTTAAGAGTCTACGAAACTTACTTTGGACGTCTCTCATCATTTTAACACGGACAGAGTTCTCCTACCACCATTACAGAGTAGTATATTTATGAGCTGCCACCCATACTGCTTTTTGTGCCATATTTATACCGACCGCACAGTGTCTCATAGACAGTCTAATAGCCACTGAGTGACACATTGTATTCTGTCAAGCCTTATACTTGATGTCTATGATGATATTTACTGTACAGTGATAGTGTTACAGCACAGAATAATAAGCACACATCTTTTTTTTATTGAAATAGTCTCAGTTTCTGTCTAGTTTTAGAGACCTCTATGTGGATTTGTTGGATTAACTACTGTGCTGGGCTGGACCTGAAGCATGCACACTTAAACGGACAATTATAAGAAAATTTCACCCTAAATTACTTTAATTCTTCAAAAACGGCAATGAGTCTCATAGATTTAGTTATTCCCACCAAGAAACGGTGCGTATTTGACTTTCAGATTAACTCCCATTCACTTTAATCTATTTTTTTTTTTACTTTGAGTGTCAATTAAAAGACTAATTCTGACATATTGCACAATGTTAAAGTATTTAGGGTGGATTTTTCCCCAGAGACCATCTGGCTGTTTGTATCCTGCATGCAAAATAGAAATAAGAGGAAATATTTACATAGGAATTGAAATATGGATCTAATGAAAATATATTAGTTTTGTTATTTGTACGCTGCTGCCAAATGACTTGATAATCAAGACACTGCACAAAACTATGAAAGCAATCAAATACACAAGCTCACAGAGAAACACACTCGGTTGAATGCTCTTCATATGCTGCTGCCCGTGGTTGGTTGTAGTAGCATGTCTTTGTTGTAGATAAAAACAGTATTCCTTTTTCTGTTTTTTGTGTTTTAAATCTCTAGATACAGTAGATCTCTCTTTATAGAGTGCAAACTAAGTGTCTTGGATAATGTTCTCTATTTCTATCAGGTATTTTGGACAGGTTGTCGTCGAGTAAAGATTGTTTAATGTTCAATCTATAAATTATGGTTTAAAAAAAAAAAAAGTATTTATTTATGTGATCATTGGACGTGGAGACGGGGATGGATCAATAAAGTTTGGTCATTTGGATGAAGATGTTTTTGTGGTTTGTTGTGGCTGGGTTGACAGCGAGGAGGAGGCTGTTTGACAAAACGTCAGGGGGTAATGATGAGCTCCGGTAGCAGCTGCTGCGCCGGTTCTGTCAGCAGAATGGGAGGCGTGTTCGGGTTTCTGTCTCAGAAACTGAACATACCGAATCCCAACAGCCTCTCCTATTTTAACAAAATGAATTCCCTCTGCACAAAGGCGTGTCCACGAAGAAATCCTTTTTCCCAGTGTAGGGTGGAGGAACATGACTAGACTGCACATCCTCCTCCTCTGGGATGGACTAGAGCAGGGGTGTCAAACTCCTTTTAGTTCAGGGGCCACATTCAGCCCAATATGATCTGAAGTGGGCCAGACCAGTAAAATGATAAGAGTAAAATGACATTATTAACATGCATATAGATCATGCATAGGTCATGCTCCATACTTCAAATGTTCAGTATTAGTCTTATACGGGGCTTTCGGGAAGGAAAGAATGGAATGGGGAAAACACTTATTTCTCATTGAGTGTGTTTTACGTTACTGTGTATATTTTTACTATTTCTGTCAATGCTCCCCTGTATGAGTATGTTTTTTGTCTGTTTTTCTTTACATATATAGAAGTTATATACATGTTGTAAAATGCTGATAAAGTAATGCTGCATGAAAAAGATAAGAAAAAGATCACTACAAAAAATATACGTTATTATAATGTTTACGACTACATAGTTTCATGAAAAATGTGAATAACATGAAATGTTTTAAGGAATACAAGTGCAATTTTAACAGTATTATTCCCCCGTGTATCATTTACACACGTAATTTATGACTTACAGATCACAGTGGATCTACAAATACACAAAACATTTAGTAACAGGCAGAATATTAGTAAAACTAGCGCGTTGACCCATGGGGACCCGGGGGTTCTAGATCATCTGAGCCAGTTTTTTCCTTTACTTTCTTGGTAAATTCCACTGGCATTTTCAGTTGAATAACCTCTCAGCTGGCATGTCTGTTTCTGCACATGAATTTTGACACCTTGGCAACGTGGCCCTATTGTTTATCTGTTGCTAGGTAACCCACTTCAGTGATGATTCTATGATTCTGGGCAGAGCAACTTGATTGGCCATTGTAAGGCCGTTGTATTCCAAAATTACTAATATGTCCCAAAATATTGGTCCTATCAACTTGCCCTCTTCTCTAGTCTGTTCTTTGACTAAATATACATAAGTTTGCCAAACTGCAGCAGTCAGCTCTCTCTGAATTTTGTGTGATCCCTGAGTCCACTTCCCTTTTATAATATATATTGCACTGACTTCTCTTTAGACATTTCAGTTTGTTCATATTTGTTCAAATTATTCATATTTTTTGTGAAAGTATAGTTACATTTTCATGTAATGTTACGTTTTTTTATACTAGAACGAAAAGAAAAAAATTAGAATTGTCATTATTTATAGGTTATAATGATAGTATTTTACTGGTCTGATCCACTTGAGATCATAGTGGTCTGTTTGTGGAACGTGAACTAAAATGATTTTGACATCCTTGATCGTTAATATTTTCAGTGTAATTTTTGCATTTCACAAATTCATCCCAGGGGCTGGAGTGGGTCCTTTCCCAGACCGGTTTTAGCCCTGCGGACTGGAGCGTCGACTCCGAGCCGGTCCCTATCATGCATTATCAGCGACAGATCTCACTCCCTGATGGTCTTTACAGCTGGGAGTGAATCTCTCCTGCGAGTCGAACACAGGGTCTTTCATTACACGTTAGACGCTGTCGATGTAAATGAAGAGACACATCAAGCAAACACATCAGAGCAAATCAATTCTGTCACCCGGTTTTATTTCCCTCTTTTTTAATTATTGAAAAAAATTGCATATTTCCTATATATGCTCAAGAGGTTTTTAACGCAAACCTGATTTTATGCTGATTTTATCAACGGCCTTCAGGGACTTTAAAATGCTATTTTTTTCTCATTTAACCTTTGCCAAGTGATTCATTATCATTTATTTTAATGTTGTCCCCGGTAATTTGCATTTTTTTCCAGTAAAAATCCGGTATTTTCCTATTTTTCTATTTAATTTACTGATCCTGTCGATGTTCAGAGTAAAAGGTTATTATATGAGAACACAGAAAACTGCACAGAAGGTGACTTTTTCTCATTAACTGGAGATAAAAAACAAGCGCTTTTACAGGGGTTTTATTAGTGAATCAATATTGCAGAAGATGGCGGCGCTTTTACATTAGCCAGTAAATGGGTCATATCTGATGCCACAGAAAAGCTGAGAATCAGCATTTTACCTGAATTATTTCAATATATTGATGGGATTAGTGGTTCAAAAGTTATGAAGCATTTTAGATCAATAGATAGCTTTTGTCGCTGGTGGTTGTTTACATTTTTGAGGATTTAAGTAATTAATTGGAATGTTAAAATAGACAGCAAATTCAGCAATTAATTATTAGACAGTCATCAGTTCAGGCAGTCTGAAAATCTGAATCTGAATTTGTCATATGATCATGTCATTCTTTCTTCTTCACGGTTTATTTTATTTATAAGGAACAGATACACGTGCATAGATAAACTAAGACCGGCAATCCTATTTTAATATCATAGTGTTTGTTGTTAATGCTAATCTGCAACTCTTAATCGGAGAGGCTTTTCCAGAGCAGTGCAGTTTGAAGAAAAACAACAAAATATTGTTAGCGCATCAAAACAGATTACAATGGGACGCCAAGAATACACATTTAAAACATATCACATAGAAAATTCGGACATGATTTGAATAAACTGGGATTTAATGGTTGCCTTTGTTAACCCCACAAACGTAATAAACCGCAAACGTAATAAAAATTTGCAGCTTTTAATGCAATAATCCCACAAATGTAATAACTTTTCCCACTGTGCGCCACTACCCTCTCCATTGTTATCATAATTATATCCAGATGCTTTATTTACATGGTTCAAATGTAGGCTTCTATTGTACTTAATGAAAATAAATAGTATCCAGTTCATACTGAAGCTTTTATAATAAAACCTTTTCAACATTTCTGCCCATTCTGTTTCGTTCCTCCACTTGTATTTGTAATTAAACACCTATTAATCTGGAATTAGTGCCATGTGATATAACTGCAACATTTGATCATTCTAAAAAAAAAAAGAAAAATGAACGAATATTTACGCACGCATTGCTTAAATGTATGTGATGCACTCATTTATAACATCTGTGGGAAGTTATTACAATTTTGGAAAAATACGTTTTTACCATCCTACAAACGTCATAAATCCCCACAAAAGTAACAAATATTACGTTTTTGGGAAATGAGACAGAACATTTGTGTTAGGCGACTGTTATTACATTTGTGGGATTATTACGTTGCAAGCTGCAAATTTTTCTTACATTTGCAATTCATTACATTTGTGGGGATTTATTACGTTTGTGGGGTTAACAGACTTGAGTGATGTCCAAGCAAAACATGTGGAACTTTACTGTTGCCACATGAAGCTGCTCTGGGGGATATGCTGCAGCGTTGCAGTTTATTTACATATTCATTTATTTATATATTCATGTTTTAGCAGCACTGGTTAACCTTTATTTAACCAGACCTGACCGAGAAGGAAGACCAGACCATAGAGAATACATAAAATCAAGCACAACAAGGACATACAGTGTAAAAGAGCAGTTACAATCTTCAGTTACACAGCATTTTTTTAACAGTTAAAGACAAAATGATTAAGTTATAGCACAGTCGTGAAAGTTATTCCAAGAATTTGCTTTATTAATTAGAGTATTTCATAGACAGCATTACACTATGAGTGTTACGACCCAACTCCGCTAGGGGTTGAAGTGAGAATGGGAAGTAATAAATGGGGGCTCGTCCGGGATCATAATTACTGCATAGATAATTACACCTGGCGAGTATAAACTTCATTTTACACAAACAGCCATTTTCCACCTTGGTTTTTGTTATACCCATACTCGCTCTTCCCCTGGCAGAGCTGGGTCGTAACAATGAGCCATTATGATTAATACTGTTAGGCTAGCATGTTTATTTAACGCAGTATATCGTTAGTCTTTAGCATCTTTGCACGCTAAAGTGTTCAGTTTTAGTGCAGTAACCTGCAGAAATTGTTTAATGTGTAAATTTGCTGCTGCTGAAGAAATACTGACTGATGAAATGATGACTTCAGACAGAAAAGAATTACCCTAAGTAATACCTTAAGCTGCTGGTTCAGCAGGCAATAAGTCTGATTCTCGGAGATGCATTCAATTTTTGGAATTATCACGACTCTGCAGCACAGTATATATGATAATTAATGGAAACACTGCAGCATCACAGATTAAAACCTTTATTTAATCTAAAGTATATTGAGGTGGAGGCATCATCTGTAATATAACTGAGAAAACACAACAGTTAAAGGTAGTAAAACCAGCTCATTCTGAAAAAATACATTAGAATTTAAAAGGAATTACAGTCCAAACATGGGTTTTCAATAGTGATGACAGCAAAATAAAACAATGAAGGACAATGGAAAAAAAATGTGACTCATTTGAAAAAAGCACAACGCAGCGTTAAGCCTTTTCTGCTGCTGTTCCATGTTTCAGGTGCAGGATGTTGGAAAACCACCAATAAATCAATGCTATGTATCCACAGATTGTATCACTCAATGAATAAAATATAAAGCTCGTTGTTTACACACATCTGTATCACAGTATCATCAAGTTTACTTTTTCAAAATAAAACTCATAGGAACTTATTTTTGACTGTTGCTCAAAATAACAGTGTTTTATAATCGTCACCTGCTACCTCGGCTGATAGTTTACATTATAGCTCTGTTAACTTAGCTCTATTTTTAGACAGAAAACAGACACGGTGAAACCACAAATCACCTTCGTTTTCTGTACAGTTTGTGTTGTCGGTAGCTGCACTAAAGATCTGTTCGGAATCGTCCAACCAAGTCAGAACTGTCGAAGTTTAGTCTGAACCGTGGATCAACAAATGGCAACGTAGCAAAGATAATAACATCACGTAATAACTTTATAACCTTCATAAGCCTCAGAATCAAACTCACTTGTGTAGAAGAAAATGACCTATTTCACATGATATTTTAAAGGCAGTTTCTACAGATGATCAAACAGTTAGGAAAATGTGGTTTAAAGCTTATTTCATCAGCTATTGCCTGAATATCAAAATGTCAATGATGCAAAATGACGCAAAAAGCTCGAGATTCTTGTCAACAACACAAAGCTACGACACACAGTCTAATCCTCCACAAACAAAGGAAAACTTGTTATAGTGTGAGTGAACTGTGATTCAGATTAAGATAACTGTCCTAGAACCAAAGTATCCAGATGTACCTGAATGAGTTCACAGCACCAATGGGTGGGGTTTAGCGGCATCTAGCGGTGAGTTTGGAGAAACACCCCTCCTATTTTGAGTGTGAGAGTCTATAACCTCCCCTAATTCAATGTCAAAAATATGGAAAGCCCTCCTACTGTACATGTAGAGCCTGTGTTTGGTTCGTCAGTTCTGAAACATCCATGGAATAACACCCTCAATCTCAGTTAACCCATAAAGACCCAGTGCTACGTTTAAGGCACTTCCCAAATGAATTTTTCTCTCTATTTAACCATTTTTAAGGGATTCATCTCCATTTATTATAATATTATTCACTGTATTTTACATTCTCTCCGTGAAAATCTGTTATTTGTTTTTTGTTTTTTTTTTACATTTAATTTATTGATCGTGTAGATGTTCATAAAAACTCAGATTCAAGTTGAAGGTTATTATATCAGACACAGAGAAAAAGTGACTTTCTCAGTGAAATATCTCATTAACTGAACATAAACCAAGCGTGTCCATCCACTGTCATTCTCAAACTCCATGGGTTTTACTGGTGAATTAATGTTGTTGAAGATGACGGTGTTTCCATGGTAACTGTGGAGCCTCTGAACATCCAAATGGGTCATATCTGATGACCATGAAAAGATGACAAACTGTATTTTATGTTAGTTATTTACATGTATTAATTGGATCAGTGGATCAACATGTATTAAACAGTTTAGATCGATAGGTTACTTTGTTCGATGGTAGATGTTTGGATCTTTATGGGTTAAATAATAGGGGATGTTCCAAAAATGTAGGTGTAATTGTGCATAATGTCCTGTTTTTCAAAATTTTTCACACTTATTTTAATCATAAATTAGCTTTAAACAGTAAAATAGGTTAAATAAATAACACTGTACGAGGCTGGAAAAAAAAATAAAGCAGAAGAACTTCATAAACTTGCTTAACTATCATCTGCAAATGATGCATATGATCTCCTGCTAATTAATGCCAGTGCAAATTATTTGGAAGAAACAGCTAAACAAGCCGAAGAAAAGTGCCATGGTTTCCTTCCGTTCCAATATCTGTAGTGTGTAAGATGTAAATTATTCATATCTAGTAATAAACAGGAATGTCACATGCACTGTACTTCTATCTACTACTTCCACGAAATATTTAGCTTAGCTTTGCTGTCATTTTCATTTCAAAGATATCCTCCTCCACCTGCATCACCTTATCTCATACCTCCAGTACCGCCGCCTGGTTCGGCTTCGTCCTGAAAACTCATCTATTCATGAATTACCTTCTTCCAACCAAATCAAACGATGTCTCCTCCACTCGCTTTCAACAATCCCTTTTATCCTCTTACCTCTTATTTTATTTCGCCTCTTAGTACAAAATCACGTTTGGTTAAAGGACGTGTCACTGTAAAAACACCAAGTATATTTTTCCTCGTGCAGTATTTCATTGGATCTTCGGGTTTAAGCTTATTTGACTTTTACGTTCGTTGTTTTCGGCTGTCGTGGCGGCATAGGGTTCATGCATGAGTGTAGCTTTAAATCACACTTAGAAATTACTAGATGTGGTTTATTTTTTTGTCCCTTTTCTTCTTGTTTGAGTATTCTCATGCTGACTCGTTTGGCTTTTGACCTACTTTGGCCTCTGCAATTTTCTAATTAACCATGATATTCATTTCCTGAAATAATAACGTCTTCTCTTACCTTTACCCCCCAATAAAACAAATTATCCTGCACCTCTAAATTGCCTCAGTAATGTACAATATAAAGCAGTGGTTCTCAACTGGTCTGGTTTCAGGACCCGCTTATCACCCCTAAATGACAAAAAGCGACCCAAATTAATACAATTTTAACTTCTCAAATGTATTTAATGAAAACATGGTGTGTTTTGAACCTGAGACAATACAGAATATCACAGTATGAAAACACAGAAGACAAGGTTAAGGATAAACCAAAATGACCATCAGGTGGTGATGGTAAAGAGGAAAATATTCCCTTCAAAGGGCTCATATTTTGCTAAACCCACTTTTATTAGTCTTTGGTTAATTTATTGGTGTATTTGGACCCTAATAGTTCATACAGTTTGAATTTGAACCCTCCAGGTGCTGCAAAGCTATCTTTATATTCATT
>JAPQRP010000015.1:4694445-4705475 GCA_037367295.1 Apogon hyalosoma
CGAGTACGACATAATTGTTTATCAGCAGCAGCGGTTGTAGTAAAAACTGAAAATATGTCCAAACTTCGAGCCAATTATCTAAAATGTTCAGTTGTTGGCTGTGCTGCAGAGCAAAATATCACTCCTTTATCACTAAATTTGGTACCTTTTAACCAAAACTAAAGTGCACTCAGTTAAAAATTAGAAGCGCATTCAGTCACTTATTCAAGCATTAAACACACTGAAGTTTTTATTCTCAATGTATGGTAAAAGCATATCTAATGTAGCCAGTGTCATACCTAAGTTTTGCCATGATTTGAGAAACTTTTGGGTCTTCTTTTATGCTGTGAAATGTCTAGTGTTAATTAGCATCACAGCGCAATTACCGCCACCTACTGTTGGGGAGTGTGAATGGACGGTGCTCCATAAAAAAACAAAAAACAAAAAAACGCATATGATTTGTTTCTTAACATTATTTTTTGCCCAGACAAAGGCCCGTGACCCACTGAGAACGGGTTTGTGACCCACTTTTGGGTCGCGGCCCACCAGTTGAGAATCACTGATATAAAGGTTTGTAGTGTTTCATGCAAATAACCTTCTTTTGGCTATAGCATAACACTTAAAAGAAAGATATGAGTAATACTTTTCCCTTTTAATATTCATCAAGAAGTCTAATTTCACCAAATCTCCTGACATAAAGAACATCTGTTCTCCCTTAATGATGCACAACTAGAAACAGCTTGAAAGAATTATTGAGGTAAAAAACTAAAGCTGCTGCGACTGCAGTGGCGGTAAACATTTTATCTCCAGTTTCATTACCCAGCACAGGCCACAAAGCTTTCTACTGTGAAGGATAGTCTTTCCCGGGTTCTATTTTTTCACATCTGAAACTTTAAAATTAATGATCCAATTTATGTAGCTGGCATATAATCATCTTGTCAAGGCTATGATGCACCTACTTTGGCGTCGTTTTCCCTCTTCAGGTACTTAACCCCATCATTTGTTAAAATCTTCCTCACAATGTGCCCACTTTAGTCTGGAATGGGCAGCAGTGTGCACTCAGTCCCAGTGAGAGGCCTGGGGAGCTGACAGATCTCCCTCCAGCGGTCCTTCTTGGTATCATATTCCAACACACTCTTCACTATGACCTCCTGTCCGTCGCTCCATCGTCTCCCTCCAAATACCAGCAGGATCCCAGATGGCATGGACGCCATCCCATAGCCGAAGGAGCCGGTGACAAGGGGCCTGAGTCGAGTCCAGTGGTCAGCCTGTGAATCATACCGTTCGATATCGCAGAAGGGCTCATACATCCCCAGCAGGGCGTAGATGTAGTTATTTACGGTTGCCAGGCGGTGGCCAAACCTGGCGATGGACATGGGAGCCTGTTTTTCCCAAGATCTACCTTTAAGATCCCAGCGTAGGACTGCCTTGGTTGCCTCCCTGCGGTCGTCCTGGTTGCCACTGCCACCGGTGATGATGCCACGGTTGCCAGGAACACCACCCGACACATATATGCAGTCGTCAAGCACAGTCGAGGCATGGCCGTAGAGGGGGCTTGGCATCGGAGCGCCTCTCCTCCACGATCTCGCAGCCATGTCGTAAAACTCGACAGATGCCACTGAGGTGCATGCGCTGGTGTCGAATAGAGTGTGTCTTCCCCCGATGGCGTAAATAACATCCTCCACAACGCAGCAGGTGAACTGTGCCCGCCTCTCTTGCATGGATTCCACCTGCTCCCAGCAGTCAAAGCGAGGATCATAGCGCCACACCTTGTTAGTTGTTGCCGTGATGACGGAATTCTTTCCATCCTCACCTCCTTCTTTTGTTTCATCTCCTCCGATCACGAAGAGGAAGCCGCCAACCGAGCACACGCAGTGATTCCTCAGTCGCAGCGGAAGATCAGATCTGAGAGGCGAAAACTTCCTGTTTCTGGGGTCAAAGGTCAACACCTGCTGTTCTGGCCAATCAGGACTTGAGCCCCCACCCACAAGAAGCACACGATTGGGCGCCGCTCTCAAGGTTGTTTGTTTGCTTTGTCTGATTGGCTGAGTTAATCCCGACCAGTGGTACTCCAACGCTCGAGTCAGCTGGCTTCTAATCAGGGGCGTGGTCATGGCCTTGTGGGCGTTGCTGAGATTGTTGAGGTCAGAGACAGCAACCAATCCAAAACGCAGACGACTCAACAGAAGATTGGATTTTAGCAGCGGGAGGGGCCCGTTTTCATCCAGCCAATCCAGAGCTAGATTCGCAAGCTCCACCTCTTTAACACCTGGTATCTCATCGGCATCCAGGACCTCCATCAGCGATTGGATGTTCAGCCCGAGAAGATCATCCCTGCTCTCCTGCAGCAAAGCCATCATCTCCAAGGCGATGGTTTGATTGGCAGCTTCAAGTGCATCTGGCAGGGCGTGACGCTCAGCCAGGTTAGCGTAGCAGCAGCAGTTTTCAGCGCACAAGCCGTCGGTAATGAAACGCTCACATATTGAGACGGCAGTTTCTACCTGCAAGTACCTGGCTGCTTCCAAAACAACAGGAAGAGTGGAGGGTGATACGCTGAGCCAGCCAGAATAGAGGAAGTCCAAAATGGCATCCAGACCCTCAGGTGTTATCGCTGGCAGGCTAATGGTTCCTGCTAATCTCTCTGCCGTTGTTTCTCCAAACAGTGCCCAAAAATACTCACTGGAGCTGGCTAAAAGGGCGCGGTGACACGGGAAAGCTACACCGCCAACTTGCAAGACAACATCACACATCTTCCTCTCAGAACGCAGGCGCTGAAAGCCGGAAAGGAGCCCAGTCCTGTGGGATGAACTGTAGAGGACAGAGTAGCTATCCATCCAAAAGATAGGAGATAGGGAAGGAAAGGAGGAAAGGAAATGAGGGGACAGATGAAGCTTTGCAGAAAGGCTAAAAAAAAAAAGTATGAAGTGTTGAGTCCACGGTCGAAATGAGTAAGAAATTCTGCAAGAGAGCGATTTGAAAAAAGAAAAAAAAAAAAAAAGTTGCGGGAAAGAAGTGAATAAAATCAGAAGTAAAGGGGGAAAGAGGATGATGGGATGTTGAAAGGAAAAAGCAGGAAACAAGTGCAAAAGAAAAAAGAGTTGAGAGGAAACGAGAGGGAAGTGTGTCTGCTTAGCCGAGGTCTATCCATCTGTGTTTTTGTCCTGCTCGGTCTGCAGTGGAGGACATGTGACACCATGATAGGAAGGTTAACAAAAGTACACACACACACACACACACACAATCCTCCGTACCGCCCTCCTGGTGCTACAACACATACTGACCAAAAGCCTTCCTATCTCTGTTGGCTTTGTGTTTGCCGTCTGCCCTTTGCACTCCGTCCGGGAGGGAGTATCACCCAAATACGTGCATCCACCTCACAACTAATACACACCGCCCGGCGAACAGATGCTCACATCAACACACACTGCACACACTCCCACGGAGGGAGCCTGGCAGGGTTTTAGTGTCAATCCCGGTGGATGAACTCATTGGTAAATACAGCTGCTCGTCTGCGACCAAGATTCCAGGGCACGGCTGCTTACGGCACCTATCTGTGCCCTCATCGCCATGGAGACAGAAATAGAAACACGCACAATCACAAGAGCCAGACACGCATCACCTCGATCCATCAAATCCAAGTTTTTTGCGGCGCTGTCAAAGATTTTACAAGTGTCAAAAGTAGCACGTGCTTTTTGGCATTAGCGTAAGTCGTGTTCCATCGCTGGCATTTAACCTTTTTATGACATGCGCCGTTTTAAAAAAATCATCCAAGATACGAGTCACGGTTTTATTTTTGCGCCGGAGTAGGAGGGAGGGAGGGAAATAATAAAGTATGGAGTTGAGATTTATATGCAGTATCAGGCTTCAAGTTGTCCAACGTGTTTACTGCCGTCTGATTAATGTTGAGCTGCTGTGTGTTGTGTTATATGCTACTATCTGTTAGCGCGCGCACACACACACGCGCGCGCGCGCGCACATCAGTATTCCAACCGCATTTTTAGCATGCATTTCAAGTTCTTGCAGCATTTCTCTGGGATGTATATTTTGTTTTGAGTTACGATCATCGCCTCTGAATAGACGCTGGCGTGCACTCAAAGAGACGAATGTGTGTGTGTTTTATTACTGTTAATACAAAGGGGTTATAAGTTACAAGTTCAGAATCCAGCAGGATCAGAAAAACAGACTCGCACCGGCTTTTGTAACCGCAAAGTGTTTTTAATCCCTCCCACGCAAAGTCAGATCTTCCCTTTTGGTTGTTAAAACACCAGCAGTGTTTCTGTCTCACGGCTGGAATATTCCGCGCGTGACCCGACGGGGGCTAAACTTAGCCACAGCTGCTCCGCGTGAGTGCGGTTGTCCGCGTGCGCGAGAACACGTGATGTGACGATAGATGCGTGTTGTAATGAGCGAGAGGTGGGGTTCGCGTAGCATCATTTCCAAAAAAAAACCAAAAAAAAAAAAAAAAAAACACATGGATTTGGAGGTTTAGGTCAGGATTAAAGAGACTCCACGCACAGATTTACTTCTGACTCCTGCTTAAAACTGAACAATACCCAATACATGTGCGGACAATGCAAGGATTTTGGAGCCGGGGACATCAGATACCAGCTCTTCAGGGACTATGAATGAATTAACCCATAAAGACCCTGTGCTTCTTCTATCTATTCAGTCTTTTTTTATTATTTATTTATTTATTTCGAACATGCAAAGGAACAAAATAAAACAAAATTAGAAAAGTACTCGGAGAGCGCAGACCTCCACCAAGGCAGGTCATATACCCCCCCCCCCCCAAGTACTAACTCCTGTGTGTATCATGTGACTAAAACAGACAGAAACGAAAACATGGAATGAATAACAGCACAGTTTTCGTCAGTACAGTGACATAGATATTGATATGAGCCATGTAAGACTCAAGAAAACATGGAAAACTGATAGATATCAGCTCTGAAATTAAACTCTAATGTGTGATTTTTGTTGGTATCATTATATTTGTCCAAACAAATGTACCTTTAGTTGCACCAGGCATTAAAATGATCAAGAAATCGAAGAAAACAAGGGGTGGTCTAATAATTCCTTCCGCGACTGTATTTCAGAGGGTACTCCACTGTTGTAGATGTTCATAACAACTCAGATTAAAGTTGTGTTTTATTTTATCACAAACTGAGAAAACTGAAGAAAAAGTGACTTTTCCAACAAAATATATGATTAATTGAACATAAAACAAGCCTCTCCATCTACTGTCATTGATCCAACTCCATGGGTTTTACTGGTGAATCAGTGTTGTAGAAGATGATGATGTTTCCATGGTAACTACAGAGCCTCTGAGCATCCAAATGGGTCATATCTGATGACCATGAAAAGATGAAAACTACATTTTACATCAAATATTTACATGTATTGATAGAATTAGTTGATCAACAGGTATTAAACATTTACCTCAGTAGATGGTTTTAGTCGGCAGTGGATGTTAGAGTCTTTATGGATTAAAATCAACTTGAAACCAACTTTCCACGTTTCATTTTCCATCTCAGTATTAGTTTTAATTTGTCAGTTTTATGTTGCGCGTGATTTAATTTAGTGTCACGCTGTCTGTTTACTGTCAGCTCGTGGCTCCCGCAGG
The DNA here is from genome assembly GCA_037367295.1 of Apogon hyalosoma. Classification (NCBI taxonomy): domain Eukaryota; kingdom Metazoa; phylum Chordata; class Actinopteri; order Kurtiformes; family Apogonidae; genus Apogon; species Apogon hyalosoma. The sequence continues at coordinate 4,700,045 of JAPQRP010000015.1, forward strand.
AAAATAGTGAAACTCTGAGACCAGAAATAATCCTTTTTAAGCACGCCACCTTGAAAACTTTACTGAAATCTCCTGCCTTCTCAGCTGCTGAGTCTTTGTTAGCGGCTAAAGATCATATTTTCTCTCAAAACGACATGGAAAATGTTAGGAAATCTATTGTTTGTTGGAAAGATTTATTCAAAAACGCTGCAGATGTAGCCAGTGATGAACAAGACATGTGGTAGTTTTTAAAACCGTCTCAATTTATTGCATTATTTCCCAAAGAAATGTCAGTTCCCTGCAATCATACCAGAAAGACAACAAAAATATTATACTTTCCCCAAAAAAGAAGTACAATAATTGAACTTAAACCTCATCATGGATGATGAACAGCATTTAGAAAGGTTAGATTTACAGAAATCATTGCTATAAACCAGTGCAGAACTTTTGAGATACAGTAGCAAAGGAAAAAGGAAGGAAAAATGTCCTTTAAGTTGGTCTGGAACCACAGATGAAGTGAATTCATTACATTATGTGATTGTCAACATCTCAAAACAAGAAAAACAAAGAACATCCCTTTTATTGCTGCATTTTGTTTTCTTTTAATCTTACAAAAGTGGAGTTTGTTGCAGAAATTCGGATCAGTTTTACACAAATTAAACAAAATCAACTAACATGGTAAGTTTTAGTGTTTCAAGGTGTAAGAGTCCTGATTAAAACAGAGTTTACGGATGCCAGCACCTTGACGGTGTTCAAATGTGCACGCTGAACGTTTTCTGCAGAGCTCGGCTGTAAGTGTTGGATTGTAGTTGGGATTGTCCGTCTTCAGTGGCAGTGGTCGAGTCTGTGTTTATGAAGATTATCTACCGCCTTCTCATGCGCCCGGCTGGGGATCCTGGAGGAAAATACAGATAAAAAAAAAAAAACTGTGAGAGGGATATTTACTGTGTGATATCAGTGTCTGGCCAGGTCGCTGCAGTCACAGACAGAGGGAACACAATATTTGTTGATTTATCTGCTTTCTGTCTGTACTTATCTCTCTTTTGACCTTTTCCATTTTCTGTTTCTAATGTGTATCCTTATCTCCGCTGCTGCCTGTTGCACTTTCTGTTCAATTTTAGATCAAAGACTTGAGTTTTAAGCTTGAAAACACTGAAAAATTAAGCCGATTTGGTGCACACGTGGACTGTTTTGAGTCATATTTCAGTCTTTCGTTGTGAATGCAACCTTTGCTTAACCCATAAGAGACCCAGTGTTACTTATGTGGCAGCTTCAAAACAGTTTTTTTTCTCTATATTTAACTTTCTTAAGTGATTTATCACCATTTATTATAATATTATCCTCCGTATTTTGTGGTTTTACAGTAAAAATCATGTATTGTCCCATATTTATTCCACTGATCATGTAGATGTTCATAAAATATCAGATTATAGTGGAAGGTTATTGTATCAGAAACAGGGAAAACTGAAGAAAAAGAGACTTTTTCAGCAAAATACATGAATAACTTAACATTAACCAAGAACCCAGAATTTCTCTCTGTATTTAACCTTTCTTAAGCGATTTACCACCATTTATTATAATATTACCCTCTGTATTTTGTGTTTTTACAGTAAAAATCAGGTATTTTACTATATTTATTCCGCTGATCATGTAGACGTTCATTAAAGCTCAGAGTGAATTCAAAGGTTATAATATCAAAACAGAGAAAAGTGAAGAAAAAGTGACTTTTTCAGCAAGGATATCAATATCTGAAAACAAACCAAGTGTCTCCATCCGCTGTCACTGATCCAACTCTATGGGTTTTACTAGTGAATTAATGTTGTAGAAGATGACGGTGTTTCCACGTTAACTACGGAGCCTCTGAACGTCCAAATGGTTCATATCTGATGACCATGAAAAGACAACAAACTGTATTTCACACCAATTATTTGCATGTATTGATAGGATTAGTGGATCAGCAGGTATTAAACAGTTTAGATCAGTAGATGCTTTTGGTCGTCGGCGGCTGTTTGGGTCTTTACGGGTTATTCTGTACAGTGTCATTTCTCTTTTCAGAGCTCCTCAGCCTCAGAGGAACATGTTTATAACTCAAACTTCAGCCGGCTCCTGCCTTTTCCCTCCCTGTCTCTCTCATTTATCTCCCACACAGCACACCCACATGGTTTGGGCAGGGCAACGCAGCCACACTGTTTTGATATTGCGGTTTCTGTGTCCCACTGAGAAAGTCACAGCACAGACTTCCCTTCGTCAAGCACACACACACACACACGCACACACACACACACACACACACACACACATTTATCCGAACATTTCTGAAAAAAACACACACACACACTCCTATAAAGTATAAATAGAGCCTGAGTCAGCCCCTTCTACCCACACACAGTGGCAACAACACACACTCCGCTTAACCCAGACAAAGGCTGCACGGCCTACACTGACCCCTTGTGGTGAGCTCTGATCACTTCATCTAATTACTGTGCAGATGAGTCGGGCTGATAGAATCCAGACTCTTTATCTCTGCATGTATCTGCAGATAAAGGGCGTAATGGCACAGGCAGTGGCATCTGATGGCGTCTTTTAATCCTAGGGGTGAAAAGATAACAGATTCTTCCACTTACTGATACGTCTGTTCTATTTATTTATTTTTATCTTATTCTACATATTTTTTTAAATTATTTTTATCCTACAGGCACTGGTGTTATATGTATTACTTATTGCATTTGTTGTTTTTATTCTCGTTTATTACCCCGACCCCTGAAGGGGAGGCAAGGGGTATTATTTTTGGTTCGGTGTGTATGTTTGTTTGTTAAAACTCTAGCAGCAAAACTATTGGTTGAGTTCGTATCAAATTCGGTTTATATATTGCCAGTGATCCAGAATAGGTCTCATTACATTTTGGGAAAAGTATGTCAAAGTTCAAATTTTTTATGAATTTTCTAAAAATCTTTTTTCCCCATTTACTTATAATGGGCAAAATTTCAAATGTCTATAGCAGCAAAAATATCAGTTAAATTCATACTAAATTTAGTTTATAGATTGCCAGTGATGCAGAATAGATATTGCTACATTTTGAGGAAAGCAGGTCAAAGTTTGAATTTTTTAGGAATTTTTAAAATCTTTTTTTTCTCTCGCATTTACTTATTATGGGTGAAATTTCACATGTCTATAAAAACATACATTTTATTTCAATTTACTTCAAACTTGGCACATATATAGAGGCAATCGATGTGCTGACATCACCACACGCATAGACGTGATGACATCAGCTGGATCGACGCCAAAATAAGCTACAATATGTGCGAGGGGCCGGGTTTGTTGTATCCGGCACCACTTGTTGTATCTGCTTTTAAATGTTTTACATCTGGTTTCAGGATGAATTAAGTTCTGTTGTAAGAGAAAATATAGTAGTAGTAGGAGTAGTAGGCACTTCACTGGGTTAAAAACACAAAAATGCATGAGAAACAAGAGCAAAAGAGACAATGTTATTCTCTGGATGTTGCATTTTTCAATCAAAATCAAGGCTCTTTCCAATATTTAATTTCCTGATCATGTAGCTGTTCATAAAAGCTCAGTCAATTCAAAGGTTATATTATCAAAACACAGAAAACTGAATCTAAAGCGAGTTTTTCACCGAACTATGTCATTTACAGACACCAAAACAAGCGACTACAGCCCCTGTCATTTGTCAAACAACATGAGTTTTACTGGTGAATCAATACTGCAGATAATGACGGTGTTTCCATGGTTACTACAGAGCCTCTGAACGTCCACATGTGTCATATGTGATGGCGATGAAAAGCTCAGAAACTGCATTTTACATCAGTTGTTTTAAAGCATTGATAGGATTAATGGTTGAAAAGTTCTTAAACATTTAAGATCTGGCAGATGCTTCGGTCTTTTAGGGTTTACCTTTACAACTTTTCAGTCAATTTTGTCATGTTTTTCCATGTCATTTAGTGTCGTTTCGTTGATTATTGTCTGTATCACTTCTGGGAAAAAAATCAATAGAGACTAAAATTGAACTGAACTAAACAGATAAGCCACTGGAAATTTATTATATTATGATCTTATCTTGTTGCAGATGATTTGAAACGTTCAGATATTGGCTGATATACCTGAGCATCCCTCGAAGCTAAAGAATAAACACACATATCCGCTCTGAGACTCTTTAATTTGCTTAATTTACCTGTGTAATGATGTGGTAAATGAGGCACTGATGGTCAGATGAAAAGCACCTGGCTTTAACCCGTCCTAACAAAATAGGGTTTTTCCAGTTTGCATAACCCATCTGGTTTCCTTCCGTGATGTCATGCAAGTTAAGTGGATTCAAATATCCACGTCTCCTATAGGTCCGGTGTTTTTTTTTTTTGTTTTTTTTTTTTTCTCATTTACCCAGACTAAAACATAAACAGTCACTACATCTGAATATCACATTATATTGTCTGTAGGAGTGTTTTTTTTTTTTTTTTAGCAATTACTTGTTAGCCTGAACAGAATTAGTTGCTTCTCTCTGCATATGGGACTCTACATATGTTAGTTTGAGTTATTTATTTAGTGTATCCCTTCTCGCTGGATCATTTGCATCATTCACAAACAGCGACCTTGTTTAACTCCTCGCATATGAGTTTGGATGTGATTTGCATCTTTTTCGGTGGAATTTTTAAGCCTGCACGCTCAAAAGAGCTGTCATGAAGAATCAGTGGGAAATGTGGGAAATAATCATGATAAATGCAAAAATTACCCATGATTCAATACACTAACCATGTCCCTACAGTTAACCCGTAAAGACCCAAACAGCTACTGGTGACCGAAATCATCTACAGATCGAAAATCCATGTGTTATAAGGGAAGTGGACTCTGTGTGTGTGTTTGTGTGTCTCAGGCATCACGCAAAATCCAGAAAGAGCTGACTGCTGCAGTTTGGCAGACTTATGTATTTTTGGTCAAGGAAGAGACTAGCGAAAACAGCAAGTTGATAGGACCAATATTTTGCGAGATAGCGGTCATTTTGGAATACAATAGCAGCCCTACAATCACGTTGCTATGCCCACGACGGTTGACGGGAAGCGCAGTACCACGCTGCATGATGGGAAATGAAGTTAAAAACAGGAACGACGCATTTACTGACTTCAGTCCCTAGATAGTCGTAGTAATATATTAACTGTCGTTTAAATGTGAAAAAATTATTTACCAAATAATTTTTATGTCAGCACTTATAAAATGTGCAGTCGCGGAAAAAATTATTAGACCATCAAAAACAATGGTTATGCAATCAAGTCCTAACTCCTGTGTGTATCATGTGACTAAAACGGACAGAAAAGAAAACATGGAATGAATCAAAGCACTGTTTTTGTCAGTGCAATGATATTGATATTGATGTAAAAACTGAAGTGATTTTGGTTATTATCAAGAAAACATGGAAAATGGATAGATATCAGCTCTGAAA
>JAPQRP010000015.1:4729611-4746134 GCA_037367295.1 Apogon hyalosoma
AACATTGATTCACCAGTAAAACCCATGGAGTTGGATCAATGACAGTGGATGGAGACACTGGGTTTATGTTCAGTTGACGATAGATTTTGTTGAAATAGTCACTTTTTCTTCAGTTTTCTCTGTTTCTGATATAATAACCCTCAACTTTAATCCGAGCTTTAATGAACATCTACATGATCAGTAAATTAAATATAGGAAAATACCTGATGTTCACTGAAAAAAAACACAAAATGGATAACATTACAATAAATGGCGAAAAATCACTGAAGAAATGCTAAATATAGAGAAAAAAATATTTTGGAACCGCCGCCAAAGTAGCACTGGGTCTTTATGGGTTAATGATATATTTTTCTGAAAAAGTCACTTTTTCTTCAGTTTTCTCTGTTTTTGATATAATAATCCTCAACTTTAATCTGAGCTTTAATGAACATCTACACGGTCAGTGAATTAAATACAGGAAAAAAAGCTGATTTTCACAGGAAAATGCAAAATATGGAGGACTATTTCATAATAAACGGTGGTAAATCACTTCACGGTGGTAAATTCATTTGGGAACTGCCACAAAAGTAGCACCGGGTCTTTATGGGTTAAAAAATGATTATTATATTATTGAAATTACAACTTAGCATTAAACGTCGTATTTTTTTTCACGGGGCCTCAAATCCCCTGAACATGTGGCTGAAAACATAAAGAAAATAGGCATCGGCATAAGTTGATCTGGTTCTGTGAGCCCCTCGCTGGGTCTCTTTTCCATTTCCAAATCAACTTCACAGATCAGCACTCACCCAAGTGGCTACTAGAAGTTTCCATGGCCTATTTATCTTATCTATGAGCAGCTCAGAGCAGAGCAGAGCAGCAAAAAAAAAAAAAAAAAAAAGAAAAAGTGTCCCAGGCTGTGGAAGTGGTGCCGCTGTGATCAGTAGCAGCTCTTAGATACTGTTTCCACGGTGCTGTTTGGGCCACAACATACAGAAAAAGCTTTGCTGACCTTGACATAAGAGCAAAAGCCTGGACACCCTAAAACAAAACCACACACACACACACACACACACACACACGCACACACACACACATATATATACACACTCATACTCCAGTATACACAATGTGATCGTATTTATGTTGGCCGGGGAGTAGCAGCTGCTCCCTGACGCCACACTAATCTCCAGAAGCTCTTTCACTTTCACACACTCTCTGACATTTGCGCAAGAGGTACAGGAGCAATTATTACACGTAATTATGCAAATAGTTAGCAATAAAACATATTCGTGCGTGCATACGTGAATATGTGAGGGATCCGTTGTGACAGCAGGTTGTGTTTAAAGGAGATGAAAACACTGAAAAACAATGTGTGTGTGTGTGTGTGTGTGTGTGTGTGGGGGGGGTTATTCCCTAAAATGCACTTACGATGCATGTGTGACGCCATATTTCCTTGAAAGCTTTGCATTTTGGCAGGAAGTACTGGGATATGTCTGAAAGTACAGGCAAATAAGTTTGAAAGCACTAAAAGGCTATTTTTTTTTTTTTTTAATGTTTTGAGTTCTTTTTTGTTAGATTCGTTAGATTCTTTATTCAAGGCTGAGGTTTTCTTTTAAGATTTTGAACTCTTTATAGGTTGTCTGCTTTAGTTTTGGTTTTAAGATTTTCAGCTGTTTTTTTTTTTCTTTTGAGCTCTCTTTTTAAAGTTGACAGCTTTTTTTTTTTTTAAAGCTTTTCGAGCTCTTTTTTATGGTTCGAGCTCTTTTTTTTTTTAAGTTTTCAGCTTTTTTTCATTTCTGGTGTATAACTTAACAGTTTTTAGATGTAAATAAGAATGCAGCAAATCAGTGTTTAAACATATACACAAACCCAAGTTAACATGGAGCGTCCATATTGGTCTAGGACTCACAAGTAAATGCATTAATTCCAATGAAACACACTGCGCACACGCAAACAGAAAGCGAATGACACTTACCTGTTGATGCTACAACACACGTACACAAGTTCACTTTCTACTTTGTCTATTCTCCATCTCTTTCGTGTCTTTTTCGTCTTCTCTCCGCCCTCTCTCTTTCTCGCTGCCTCTAAGTGGCGGAAGGATTCCTTTCATATCTGGGATTTGTTCTCACTATAAATAGACGAGTGATACACAGAAGGGACCTGCTTTCTATCTACACACACTTAATAAGCATACACGGACACACACTTCTGACTGAAAAGAGTTAACACGATTTCCAGTATCTGCTTTTAAGCACAGTGTGCAGTCAGATGTCGTCTGGATGCAACTTTAAGGCCAAATATTACTTGCAAAGTTAATTATTTCAGCGTGACTCAGTTTGTGTTAATCTGATTTTGTGTGTTTATATTCTTTTTTTTTTTTTTTTTTTTTGCTGCATCTACAAACCCCAGTAGGTAAGTCCTGAAAAGACTCATCAGTGACTAAAATGGCACTGCCCTATTTCTGCTCTGCCACTCATTTAAGCACACGCACACTTGCTATGTCATACAGAAGTGGTTACACTGGTTTATCAATTTTTAAAGGCAGATGCTTAACCAGAGCCAGGGCGTGATCCGACAAGGTGTGTGTGTGTGTGTGTGTGTGTGTGTGTGTGTGTGTGTCTGCTCTCTTACCTTCTAGCGTGCCTGGCTGCTTTGCCCTGCCTTCTCTATCCGAGGTCCTCTTCGACTACCTGACCTGTTTCCCCTCGTCCTGATTGGCTCAGACAGACACAAAACTCCTCCCCCCGAGCGGAACCGGACCCAGCATCAGAGAAATAATGAGTCCTGAGTTACTGCCAGCGCATTATGTGTTTGGAAAAACACATATGCACCAAAAGAACTATTCATGCAGAACCTGACTCAACTTTTCACCTCTCAGCTTTCAGACGCCACTAACCTCCTCTGCCCTGGTAGTAAAATGAAGTGTAGGCTCGTTATATATTTCAGACTATGCAAATGCAGCCCACACATGAGCTGGCGTTACCTGTTGGCAAGGACAGTCCACACGGCCTTTTACACATAAACAACGTCATCACCGGACGCCTGCATTGTACTAAACACTGTGCTTTTAACTCAGTATCACAGGTTGCAATAAAAGCATTACCTGCAGGCGGGAGCTGCATTAAAATTGCATGAGTCTGTTGCGTCCGTTTGAGGTCACATGGTTGTGTCCAGTGCTTCCTGAAATATTTCTGCACGACATTAATTCTCAAGCTTAATCATTTGACTTTTTTTCCAGACCAAAAAGGGATAGATCACCAGTCAATGTTTGAGAAAAACAGGCTTAACCCATAAAGACCCAGTGTTCCATTTTGCATCAGTTCCAAAATGATGTTTTCTCTCTTGTTAACCTTTCACTGTGTAAGGTTTATTTATCATAATTTATTTGAACATTATCTTCCATATTTTGCACTTTTCAGTGTAAATCATGTGCTTTCCTACATTTTGATGAAGATACTCATGAAAACTCAAAGGTTATTACAGAAAAAGAGAGAAAACTGAAGAAAAAGTGACTTTACTAGCAACTGAACATAAACCAAGTGTAGATGTTTATAAAATATCAGATTATAGTTGAAGGTTATTATATCAGAAACGGAGAAAACTGAAGAAAAAGGGATTTTTTTTTCAGCAAAATACATGACTAACTTAACATTAACCAAGTGTGTCCATCAAACTCCATGGGTTTTACAGGTGAATCAATGTTGTAGAAGATGACGGTGTTTCCACGGTAACTACGGAGCCTCTGAACGTCCGAATGGGTCATATCTGATGACCATGAAAAGATGAACAAACTGTATTTTACACCAATTATTTACATGTATTGATAGGATTAAGGTATTAAACAGTTTAGATTAGATGCTTTTGGTCAGTGGTAGATGTTTGTGTCTTTATGGGTTAATTTAATTTGCAGTAATTCAAGTAGCAAGTTTTAATGTGGCCAATACTTTGTGGCCAAAAACCGGCATAAATACTGACATTCCCATTTATCTCTGTGCTTCATTCATTTGTTGGTTTATTTCAAGCATTTACAGAATACATGCAAGTTCAAAATCCCCAAAACATTTATTTACACGCAAAAAGGAGTGGGAAGAAGAAAAACGTATTTAATCCCACCCCCGTTGTCATCGTCACATAACTTAAGATAATAACGTTCTAAATACTCACTCCTGTCCTCAGACTTCGAGCCAGAACAACGAACAAAATAGGCCTAAACCAAATTAGAATAAACTCATTCGACAGTATTTATATTATATAACCAAAATGTGTGTGAAAAACAGAAACAAAGTACGTTCATTATATATTTCAGTTGTTTTCTTTTGTCAAATTGGCAAATGTGATGACGTTACATTAAACCAAGAGGCTCAACTGTGGTCCATCGTCGGTTACGTTACATACATGTGTGCTCCTAGTTAGGTTAGTTCATGTTTCTGTCCACTCCCTGTTTTATTTTGGTGAAGGGGTTCGTCTTCCTGTTGTGTCTGCACTCTGTCTGACTTGTCTGTGTCTCCCCTAATTCCCTCATTGCCTGTACCTGGTGTCCTCCTGTTGACTATCCACACCTGAACGTGAACCCTGCTCGCCCTGTTTGTTGTATTCTCCTCTCTCCCTTCGTCTGTTGTCAGTGCGTTGTTCATGTCGAGCCCTTGTCTTCGTGCCAGGTTGTAAGTCTACTAGTCAAGCGTTAAGGAGGGCCACGAGGCTCCCTTTTTGTTTCGCTTTCGCTCTCCTTTGGAAAATATAGTAATTCAAATCTCATCAAGGCTGGTCTCAACCTCCTGCATTTGGATCTGTGCCTAGCGTGTTGCCTAACAGTCAACATTGCGCTCACTGTAAACCCAGCGCAATCGCATTTATTGCCCCGCCCCCCGAAGTAGAGGCGAGGGTATTGGTTTTGGTTTAGTTTTTTTGTCTGTTTGTCTGTTTGTCTGTTTGTTTGTTTGTCAGCAACTTTACGCAAAAACTACTGGACCAATTTCCATGAAATTTTTAGGAAAGGTGCGAGGTGGTCCAGAATAGATCCCATTAAATTTTCCTTTTCATTCCTGTATACTCAGTTTTGCATATAGCTTCTTTTTGCTCTCACTGTTGATGTGCATTGACATCAGAACCTTGAAAGACAAATCTGAAGACTCTAGGTCAAAGGTCAAGGTCACAATAAAGGTGAAAATCAAATTTTGGATATAACTTTGGAACTGCTCATCTTACAGACTTCCAGTGAGCACCAAAATGCTCGTCTGTCAATTCTACATCTTGTCTATATAGATTTTGACCTATTGTTGACCCAAGAGGTCGGGGGTCACTCCGTCAACAGCTAAAAAACTAAAATGGACTATAATGGAAAAACGAGTGGAGATAGAGACTTAGTTACTGTTATTGACAGATAGGAAACCTGGCATGGGCTTCAAAATGGCGTCATGACCTTTGACCTTGAGCGACCTTGAAAGGTCAAACCCATAGCCTCACGTTTTGAGAGGGAGATGTCCATGAAGAGCTAAAACGCTTGTGAGGGGCGGGGTTTGTTGTGCCTGGCACCACTTGTTTGCTTATGTCATTGTTAGGTTTTGTTCGTTAAGGAGGGCCACGAAGCTCCCGTTTTGTTTCACTTTAGCTCTCCTTTGGAAAATGAAGTACTTCAAAACTTATCAAGGCTGGTCTCAACCTCCTGCATTTGGATCTGTGCCTAGTGTGCTGCCGAATAGTCAACATTGCGCTCACTGTAAACCCAGCACCATCGCATTTATTTTGAGTATAATGCTGACAGTTTTAGATTAAAGCACCAATCAGAACAGAATAAGTCTGTCCAGACTCATATCATATGCACTGCCCAGCCAAAACAAAAGTCACACACAATATTTAACTGATCCGCCTTTAACTTTCATTAAAGTTGCTTAAGCAATGTCACAATGGCTGTCACCTTGTCTTTTGGAAATGAAGACTTTGATGTAACTTGCTAAAAGTCGAGTAGCTGTCGGCCTAATATTGTTTGCAGTGCAGATTTTAGATTCTCTGGTATAGAGGGAGATAATAATTACCATGTCCATCTGTTTGTCTGTGACCATCATTTTTTTTCTATAGCATAAAGTGGAATTAAGTACAGTATTTTCTCACTAAACTTGCTGTAATTTGATAATTAATTATTGGAGCGGTTCCCCTTGCTCTTGTCTGTCATACATCATTTCATTTGTCATCATTTAATAAATTCTAGAAAAGCAATTCTTCAGAACATTACACCGACACGTAACATGATCGTGTTACATATTTGTGTGAAATTCATCCATAAAATAGCATGTAAATTATCATGTCAGAGCCCATTGACTACCAAATGTAATCAGTTCAGCCTTGAAGAAATTCTCCTCAGAGTTTCCTGTGAAAAACGAAACAGAGGGAAAAAAGATAACGTCTCCATCCACAGTTCCCACTGACACAGAGGCATAAAAAAAGACTTTAAATGAAGCTGTAATATTTGTATCATGGTGATGAAGTGAATGATAAAATCCTCCCTCTGGTGAGCACTTGTTCAGAGATTAGATAATACATAACAGTTTCTCTCTGACAGGATCCCACTTGTCCACATGCTGCTGATGAGCTGGACGCCTTGCAAATACAGTGTGAGCATCCATCCTGTGAGTGGAAGGTTCCCGTGACAACTGATCAGCGTTGGGTCTCTCTTCTACTAAGATTTAATGAGGACATTTTATTCTAACACCCCCATAACAGCTGTCTTTAAAGCGATTCTATGTAGTGTTGATATTAGAAACTCAACAGCAGGAGGAAGTCATGTACCAGAACACACTAAGGACGACAAAAAACACCAACAAATCGACACTATGTATCCACAGACTGTATCATTCACTCCATATAGTATGAATCTCATTATCTACACATATCTGTATTATGGTATCATCAAGAATTCTTCATCAAACAAACTCATAGTTGCTTATTTTGACAAGCACTCAAAATAACTGTTTTACAATCTTCACGTGCTGATAGTTTACATTATCGCTCTGTTAGCTTAGCTCTGTTATTTTAGAAAGAAAACAGCCACAGTAAAACCACAAATCACCTCTGTTTTCTCTATGGTTTGTGTTAAACTAAACACCTGTTTGGAATCAACCAAGCAAGGTCAGAACTGTCACAGTTTAGTCTGAACCGTGGATCAACTAAATGACAACTTAGCAAAGAAAACAAGTGGTCCCAGGCACAACAAACCCCGCCCCTCACACGTATTGTAGCTTATTTTGGCATCGATCCAACTGATGTCGTCATGTCTATGCGTGTGCTGATGTCAGCATAGACAAATTTCACCCATTAGAAGTAAATGGAAAAAAAAACCCAAACATTTAAATTCATATAAAAATTGACCTACATTTACCAAAATGTAGTCACATCTATTCTGAGTCACTGGCAATCTATAAAACCAATATGGTATGAATTCAGCCGATAGTTTTGCTGCTAAAGTGTTAACATCAAAGAAACAAACCAATCCAAAAACAATATCCTTTGCCTCCCCTGCGGGGGGTGGGGTAATAACATCCCATAATGAATGTATATGTTTATAAGTAGTTATGTTCAGTACCACAGATTTCCTTTCTGATCTGATACAAAGTAAAATACAGGCTGGTATCGGCGATACTGACCCGATACTGATACTTTCTACAACTACACATAATGTCTGGAAAATTAAAAAAAAAAAAGTAGTGTATTTCAAATCATAACTTCATAAAGACAACAAGACATAAGAGTAATTATTGTTTAATTAGTGAGAACTATTATAAAAATGAAAGCTTGCATATTAATCATCTTCTTGACTGTGGAGCTAAAAACTCCACACGACTCCTTTTCTATTCTGCTATTTTTTATATAGACTGGGTCAGAGTTGACTGACAGAGAAGCATGACACAGTACACACTTACCCAGGCGGAAGAAAAAGTAGTTCCCACCGATCGCATATAATTTGGACCAGATCCCAAGAATTTAGCTACTTTCCACTGTGTCCCTGATATACATGACCTCAAATGACCGAAGTGTTAAAAGTATCGATGTTTTGATTTGTGAGTCGATTCTAGAGCGTAAAGATCTGGTATCGGAGATATCGCTATTTCAGTATCGATCCGCGCGTCACTCGTGACGTCACCTGTGTTGAAAAAAAATGATGCCATTTCAGCATCAAACTCCATTCTTTTCATTTAGAGCTGTGTCCAGTGGAGGGAACAGCAGCTTCTAATTTTATCACCTCGTTTCATTTACATTGTTTCTTGATGGTTCTCATCCCATCTGGTCACTTTGTGATGCTTTGGTCAAAGGCCCTGAGGTGGTAGTATTCCTCATCATGGGAGACAGGCAGAGTGACTCACTATTCCTTCTAGTGGTGACATAAATTAACCTTCTGGCCCTTTGGTATGAATATATTCAGTCAATACTTCCATAATCTAATACTTTGGCATCTTTGGCAGGACTTTATTCAAAGACTGCAATGATAATTTTAAGGTACATTTTTTATTAATATTTGAAAGTACAAATACTACATATACCCCCTTTAACATCAGGTGAAAACAGTTCAAATGCACACAGAATATTAATATACCGTGGTGTAAATATTTGCAAAAAGTACAACTTTTTTTTTTTTAACCAAATGCATGCTCAACAGGACACCGAACTGTAATCTATAGAGTCTTCATTCGCAGACAGTTTTATATTCCCTTGGATACATTTATGGGTGAATGAGTCAGACTGAGAGGTTGTTTCCTTTTTGCGTCTGAGTCAGGTCATTGACATTTATCAGAGTCTCTTTACTATCCTGACCTTTCAGTGAGAAGAAATCTAATATCCAGACCCACATATTAATGTTTTTACTGCTGCAGCTCTGCCAAAGAGGCTCTATAAACCCTGTGATCCTGTTGGATTATTCTATGTTCCACTTTTAAGGCTAGAATTGCCTTCTGGAGATTGGTAAATTCAAGTTTCAAGTGTGCATTATTTTCTTACTATAGGCATTAACCACTGTAATTGTTTTTGGTTCAACTTTACAGAAGAGCTTTCACAAATATTGATGTATACTTCATATTTACTTTTGCTCAGCATCACTTGAAATCTGTAATAGATATTTAAAGCTCTAAAATGACACACAAATCAACTTCTTTAGCTATAATAAAAATGTATTTAGACCTAAAAATGACACTATTAGGAATAAAACAACTTTACCCACTCAAATGTTTAAAAACTTTGAACATTTTACAATAAATATTATCTCAGTCTAATACATGGCAACTAATAATGCATGACCCCCCCACACACACACACACACAGGTCTGTTTCTATGTGTCATAGGTAAAATACATTAAACATTCATCCATTAAAAATGTGTGATTTAATTTTCTTAGTGTCATCCAGAGGAGTTGATTGATATTTATCTCAGCAAAGTCATGTGAAACACAGATGAAATGCATTGGTTGTAAAATATATCCAATCCAACTTTATTTGTAAAGCACTTTAAAACAACCACAGTGGAGCAAAGTGCTGTACAGAAGAATAATTCAAACCAAAATAAAAGAATAAAATACAGAATTGATTAAAAGCCATAGAACTGTACAAAAAAGAAAACAGTACTGTACAGAAGAATGAGTAAAACCCAAATAAAAGAATGAAATACAAGACTAGATTAAAAAAAAAAAAAAAAAAGCGTAATAAGCCATACAATTAAAAAAAACAACAACAAAAAAAATAAGAACAATAAACGACTACCAAATAAAAGCAATAGAAAAAAAAATACCTTCAAACACATGGTTTCAAAAGCTGAGAAAAAATTGTGTATGGGATGGACATGTCAAAAAGTGATAGAAATCAAAATTGCGTGAAATATGCAACAAAATGTAAGTGATGTCAAAGATTCAAGGCATAAAACTGGTCAAAATGTTTTTGTTTTTATTTTTTCAATAAACTGTTACTTTACTAGTTTCTTCACTCCGGAACAGTAGGTGTCAATAGTGCGCCATTGCCGTCCTGAAATAAACCGACGAAGAAGAAACAACCCGGAAGTGTGTCGGTCACAATCGCTGACGACTCGTTTTCTTTCGGAGCATCCCCGAAAACTCTCTGCACAACCTTTTATACGTTTTATATTCGAATCACTGGGCCAAAGGTGATGTTGAGTATGAGGACCCAGGGCTAGCTGCGTGGCTAACGGGAGCGTTCGGGGACATGGAGGTAGCACTGTTCGGTTCGTCGTGTCCACGGAGAGTCTGCTGATGCACCATGATCCCCGTGTCCCTGCTGGTGTGTGTGATGGCAGCCTGGTGTGCGGTCTATCTCACCGACACGCTGCTCAGGGTAAACATGCTTTTCACTGTGTTTCTGGGCTTTAAACAACCTGTTAGCAGGTATATGTGGTGGAAGTGGACGCGGTATATAAGACATATAGCCGTGTTTAGCTAATGTGTTAGCACGACATGCTTTGTTTTGATTGGTGTCTGAGGTTGTTTGCATGCTTGCATCACAGCATGTCCAGGATACATACATTTAATATAACAGTAGAAATTACAGACTGTTCAATAGGACTTTGATGTGGAAGAGGATTAGGGCCACTGGAGAAAAAAAAAAGCATATATTTATATATCAGAAATCGGACCTTTTTCCCAGAATTTTTACTTTTTTCCTCAGAATTCTGACTTTTTTCTCAGAATTCTGACTTTTTTCTCAGAATTCTGATTTTAATCTCAGAATTCTGACTTTTTTCCTCAGAATTCTGACTTTAATCTCAGAAATCGGACTTTAATCTCAGAATTTTTACTTTTTTCCTCAGAATTCTGACTTTAATCTCAGAATTCTGATTTTAACCTCAGAATTTTGCCTTTTTTTCTCAGAATTTTGACTTTTTTTCCCTCAGAATTCTGACTTTAATCTCCGAATTCTGACTTTTTTCCTGCAGAATTCTAACTTTAATCTCAGAAGTCTTGACTTTTTTCTGAGAATAATAATAAATAAATATATATATTGGACTTTCCCCCCCCAGTGGTCCTAATCCTCTTCTGTACTTTAAGGTATAGGAGAGCAGCCAGCCCTTGTAAGTTATCATCGTAGACGGATCCATCATCATAAATTAATGTATGATCATGAATGGATTGAAACAATAATGAGATGAACATATAAGATAAATATATATCAAGTTCATCATAATCTATTGCAAGGGTTTGGTAAGCACTTAAGTATTTTAAAACAGTTTAGACAGAAAATATACCATATTCAGGATTCCCACTGTCCCGAGAAACAACGAAATTAATTAAAATTATTAATAAAAAAGAAAGGTTTGGAATAGAGTCATACAGTCTACATTATAAGGGTGTGAACTCCTCAACCTTTTCGTAAACACTTTTTATTTTTTGTTCATACAATTTTTTATTTTTATTTTTCATTAACAGATATAAGATACATCACAAAACAGAAAAATAATAATACATGTTTGTTTTTTTTCCCATCTTTGTGCAAAAAAAAAGATTAAATCCACAGGGAGGAAACCTTCTGACACTTTTTGCGTGTTTGTATATTTGTTACCTTTTATATCTACAGTGAGTTTGCATCCCTGAATTTTGTAATGACATTCACAAAGCCACCTATCAGATTTAGACAAGGATATTAAAGAGGAATTCTAAATATAGAGGACTTTGTATCTTGTTGCCTGTACAGTTATTCCGTGTTGAAAGTGAATATGAAAACTGACAGTTAGAGACTGGAAATATTACCATTTAGTTTTCATTCCATAAATAATAACTGTACACTTGTGCTGAGAATATGTTGATGCCTTGGATTACCTAGTACTCAGGGTGTTGCAGTTATGTGTACATCATCAGTGAACAAATGTCTTTAGTGTTTCTTTGAGCTATTTTCCCAAATAATGCACACATTCATAGTTTATAGTAGTGTAATTGTCTGTATCATTATCTGCAGTGTGACAGTTTTATTTTGTGACCGCTTACATTTGACTGGTACCAACTCTGTGTGATTCCCTGCAGTCGTCAGCAACACACCGGTTCAGCTACGAGTCATGGCTGGCGAGTCGAGGCCTGATGTTGTCTCCTTTCCACGTGAGGTGGCAGACCACCATGTTCAACCGCCTGTTTGCCTACTGTGCTCGCATCAAGCCTCGGGCGCTCTACCTCTGGTGAGGATTCATGTATTATTCCTTCCTCTGTTATCTCTGTTTGCCTTCTGAACTGTAGCAGGAGTTTGGACCGACTGTACAATGTTTTTTTTTCAGCACCTCAGTTATTTACAGCACAAGACTTTCTATTTTAGGCATTAAAGGTAGGGTAGGAGATCCTGGAAAAGCAGTTCTACCTCTCTTTCTCTCTCTCTCTCTCTCTCGCTCTCGCTCTCTCTCTCGCTCTCTCTCTCTCTCAGGTACTGCACACGCCAATGCTGGCATCGATTCCCCCGGTGCCACGGTCAAAAATAAATATACGGTCAATAGTAAACGACTCGTTGACTAAAAGAATTGCCCTCGACTAATTTTCATGGTCGACTAATCACAGCAGCACTAAACATCACACAAAAACAGCGTGTCTTCATCAAATCTTGCCATTTTTCTAGTTAAGTTAATACGTGACCCCTGTCAGGTTCAACAGCGGCCTGGTGTTTGGTGTGGTGGCCATGCTGGGGTCGGTGGTGCTGCTGATAAAGACGCTGCAGCAGACCCTCGCTCAGATGACCACGGACAACCCTCGCATCGGAGGCCAGCAGACGCTGCAGGTGGTGGTATGTACACAGTGGAGTGGACGCGTACGACACATTACAGATATGAATAAAGTCAGTATTAACCTGACGGCAACATCTAGATGTTAACAATACATCAGTGTTATGTTGTTATATTATGAAATATTGATGATTTTATTTTAGCAATTGAGTTATTTTTTTCAAATTGATGACTGATCAGTAGTTCTCTGGCTATATGACATAAAGACAAAACTTTATTCGACAATACTCTTTCTCTAATACCATATTGTGGTGCTTTGATGCAGTGTTTAGTGTTTCTACCTTGCAGCAAGGTCACTTAAGACATTAGGTAATGGCTATAACGATAACTACCATAACTATAACACATTGTCTCAGGTTTTTAGAGGCTACAAACTGTGCTTTTTTACATAAATGTGGACAATATTACTGCAGTGTTTAGATAACAGTTGACGAAGTAAACATTAACCTACTCTACATCTTCCTGTACATGCATCTGTGACGTAGGCAGGGCTGGGTCCTCTAGTTCCCCACGCCAACAAAAACAAGTACATATTGGTTAATTCTCCTGATCTGGAGTTGGTCAGTGGTGCAAAGAGGTTGTTGTAAGAAATGTCTCCAGAGAAATAAAGTTTAATTTCATTTATTGATTCAATCCAATCTAAATGATTGAAAAAGAGCAGAATTTATAATACCTGCCCCTTTCGTAAAACATCCGCTTACATCAGATAAGTTGTCGTTACACCTATTACAGTAAACATTTTACGTGACAGTCAGTGAAAATTAACAAATCCAAAAATCCATACGTAAAATTATTCCATTAGATGTTTTTATAAAACTTCTCTGTTCTCTCGTTATATAACCTCTTAAACTGAAAAATATTTGTACAGCTCCTCTCTTCCATTGCCACGTTGATTTTGCGAGTAAGGCATTTTCCATATCTTTCAGAAAGCAAGCCCTAGATTAATTGAATTTGATATATTTCCAAACCACAGATGTTAGAAAGCAACATCTGTCAGTTCAATTTAATTCACTTCATTTATTGGTGTTGCAAACGTTTACATTTCCAAAGCAAATGGTACATTCCAAGGTGAAATGTGCTAACATCGATGAGATAACATTACAAATTTAAGAAGAATATTAATATTAAAATAAAAATAAGGTATTTAAAGTACAACAGTGTGTGTGTGTATGTATATATATTGTATATACACACACACACACACACGCGCATACACACACACACACACACACACATCTGTCTGTCAAATGTGGTTCGAAATGTTATCTGTAGATACTCAATTAAATGTTCTCAGCTGATTTCAATGTGCTTTCCCACAAATAGTAAACTCAAGAGCCTCAAGATTATCCATTGGTTTTGTTAGTTTTCTATTGAGGTGTAACTAAACCACACCAGAGTAAGCTGGTACAACAAAATGACATTAAAAGCACACCTGTCAAAGCTTGAAGCAGAGATAATGATGAAGTGCTTAATTTTTGTTGGTTTCATCCGGGTGTTTTTACACACGTTAATGAAAACAATTCAGAAAATGACCTGGCGATTGTATAAAAAGTGTGAGAGGCCTAGTGCATATTTACAACTAAAAGGGCCCTTATGTTGCATTTACCCTTTTTATTCATTGAAGTGTCAGATCACTGTGTGGTAATACGAGCACAATCCCCGGCGGACCGCGGTTCTGCAGGTGATTCATGGGAGGCTATTCAAAGGCCATTTATAAACTGGCAGTGACAAAAAAAAAAAAAAAGAAAAAAAAGAAAAGTGCTCCACAGATCCAGCGCAAGAGGAAAATGCCAACCACAAGGGAAACCACAGCTTCAGCAAAACATAACACGGCTAATATGGAGGAAGAGGAAGAAAAGCAGTGGGATTTGAATACGTGGTGACACAAATGAAGCCTTTATTTAATTGACTCTGCAGATGTGCCACCCAGAAACTAATGAAATTCCCACTGAATGAAAGATTAAAATACCCATAAAGCTCGTATGAAGGGCGAAATGAAGCAGGGTTTTTTTCTCTTTGAGGATAACGACTGGGGATGTGTTTATGCGTGGCTGCGTCAGTCACAGCTGTGTGTTGCTTCTCTTCCTGGACGTCTTTAGGTCCCCGGTGTCAATCTGCCAACCAGTCAGCTGGCCTACTTTTTCATCGCCCTGCTGCTCAGCGGAGTTATCCATGAGCTCGGCCACGCTGTGGCAGCACTGAGGTAAGCCGCACTCTCACGCATTTCCATAAGATCATCCGTTACCATGTCAACCAGCAGAACAGAGAGCGTCCACTGTGTATTAAAAGGACAAGAGTGGGACAGATCTGACCTCTTCATATGATCAGAGGAATGTTTGAAACGGCTCTGTCAAGTGTTTTCCTTATTCTTCCTAGTACTTGACCTTTATCTGTATTATTTATTTGTTGATATGATTATGATTATGCTGTCCCTGCAATGATCTGTAATTTCTATTATTATTATTATTATTATTATTATTATTGTTATTACATATTTTTAATAACAGTATAAGCAAACAAAATTATGTGTGTTTCATGTTTGTTTCTCATATTCCAATTCCTGTTGTAAATATCATAGTCATTAGAGTTTTATTACTTTACTATTATTTTATATTGTTTTCTTTTCACACGACCTTTGTGCACGCACATTTTTTCTTGTACTTTATTCTGTTGCTGCTTCAACCGCTGGGTTTCCCCCATTGTGAGATTGTTTTTTCCAACTGACATTAAAACCAAACAACAAAAAGATTTATACTAAAAGAAAGGAAAACATTCGACAAGGAGCGGGATGAAGTTTACCTTATAATTTCCCGCCCCCTTACCCCATCCTTCTACCGACCCTAAATTCCCATGTCAGATCCCATAAGTAACTCGAAAATCCTACACATATCAGACTAAATTCTAAGCGCGAAACACAAAAATGCTGTTCATATCAAGTACAGACTCTGTCCATTTTGCAACAGCATTTCACATGAAAATAAACTGTCCCTTTCGTATCAGTAACAGTACAGATATCAAAACAAAAATAAACTGTTCCTTTCATAAGTATAATACACTAAAAACAAAAATAAACTCTGTCCATTTCTTAGCAGTAATATACATATCAAAAATAAACACTATCCATTTCATAAGAATAATGCATATATCAAAAACAAAAATAAACTGTCTGCTTCATAACAATGATACCCATATATACTGTCCATTTCATAACAATAATACACATTAAAAACAAAAATAAACTATCAGTTTCATAACAACAATGCACCAATGAATAAATAAGATCAATAAAGTCTCTACTTTAATCCAAACTACAGGACTGAGTCATCCAGGGTGTGTTTTATCACCAGCAGGTGGCAGTGTAGGCCACGTTACAAATGGCTGTAATCAACACATTAGAAGGAATCGGAGTGTTCTGTTGTTGTTTTCTATTTAAAATGACTATAGTGATTATTTTTGTGGATGGGATGGATTAATAATTGAGTCCACATGACTGCGCTTGTCAGACATGTTTTCGCACTTTGTCTGAACATCTGGGAGACACAGCAAACAGCTGATCCGTCACATGAGCTGGACTTATGCTGTGTCAGAATTTATGGGAAAATGACGTTTCCATTTCCTCTGTGTGCACTTTCTATTCTACATCAGAGGCAAAAAGATCACAGTTTGCTGTAATAGAATAGAATAGAATAAAATAGAATAGAATGTGTTTAATATGTGATGAGAAATTTGGAAAATGTTTATGGAAAGTTTACTTTATGTTCTGCTTCATCTATCTATCTATCTATCTATCTATCTATCT